>CM051705.1:5290843-5425843 GCA_028022725.1 Lycodopsis pacificus | reverse complement strand
ATGTATGGAGCAAATAAGTCCTGACGTGTGAAGAATGGCCTTTTATTCTGCTGTAAAACAAGGGTTGATGCCACTTATAGACTTTCTTTACACTGTTTGCTAAAAGAGGAGGATAATCAGACGCAGACTAAACTAAGAACAAGCAACGGAAACTTACCACTGGAGGATAAGAATTTACGGTAAACACTATTTTCTTATTTTGGGGGTGTATCAACGAGATGCACTCAAGGGATTCTATGAATTACAAAAACATGTGTTAAGCTTCAACTGATTAAAAAAAGGGTGGAGATACTGTTTGGTGCAAAAGGAATAGAAGTGAATTTCTTCACGTTAGGCCTGAAGGGGTTCATCTTTATCTTGGCCTTAGTTTAGGGAGGGTTTCTATCAATGTTACAGTAAGTCAATGAGACATAATTCTGCTTTAACTGCAGTATGAATGTGTGCAATGGTCCTTTAAAATGTTCTGTTCTGTATCTACATGAGGGCCAGAATAACATGGTATTATCAAGAGTCACTGACATTGACCATAACATGACACGAGCTAAAAAAAGAATGGCAGATATTATCTAGACTTCCATATGTGTGTGTGTGTGTGTGTGTGTTTGGCAGGAAATCAGAGCATCCCCTCGGACTGTGAGACCCCTAAAACATATATAAATACACACACAGGGAAGATGTAGCACTCTCTCCTCTCACACAGGAAGTTCTGTTCTTGTCTGCCATTCCCGGCTGTCCCACCTTCACACACACACACACACACACACACACACACACACACACACACACACACACACACACACACACACACACACACACACACACACACACATCCTCTATCATATACTAAAGTTAATGTTTTTGTTGCAAGAGTCAACTTCAATTTTCTTATTAATATTATTTTTCTTAAAGTGCACTTGAGGGGATGAACCCAGAGGAGTTTAGGTTTCTAAAGTAGATATAATACATGTTTTAATGACACAAATAGTGTAAAACAGAGCAGTTACTCGTAACAATGGGGAGTGAATATTCAGGAAGTGTTGCTCTGAATCATAAAACTAAAAACAGAAAAAGGAAAACTAATTTGTGAACAGGAAAAAGTAATGGAAAAAAACACCAGGAAAGCTATTTAAAGTAGCATTTTAGTCTTTCCTGGAAATTGTGGAGAAATGAGACAAGACCGGAAAGAGACCAGAGAGAAAGACATCGATGGAGAGCGTAGAAAGAGTCAGAAATAGCTGAAACGTGTTTGTCTCTGTTTGGGTTGGTATCTTATCTCTTCAGGAGGGAACACGGTTCATCTTGAACAGGTTTGTCAATGAAAAAGACGTCTGTCAACAGTGAAATATGAACGTTTGTGTGCGTCTGCGTGTTTGTCTGGCGGAGAGGCACGCACAAGGAAGCTATACATCATCAGTAAAGGTATTCACCCAGACACACGAGGGAGCTGGTATCTGAGAACACAGGGCGGGGACGATGCTCTCAAGAACACACATGCATCTCCCTGTCAGGACTGATTTAAACACAAGCTAACATCATCCTGAGCTTTGTTAGAAACTGCAGAAATCATTGTATGAGTGCACATATACACTGTATGTACGGACATATTGTCTCCTTCGGTGCATTTATATTCATTCTAAATGTCACTTAGACTGTTCAGTGGGTTTGTTGGTGACTTCTGCAATGATCCACTACAAAGTGCTCATACGTTCACACTAAATCCAGTGCCTGACTTGGACCAACAATCGCATGTATCTTGGATGTCTCATAGGAATATGACTCATCTGGTTGCAAAAAGAAGTCTGATTTGTATGCAAATAAAATATTGCATACTTGCTACAATAAAATCGAATTTATAATATCTGTTGGCTGACAGATTAAATTGGATAGTGTGGAGGAATACCAAAGGCGTTTTTCAGCACTATTTCCTCAGCATGACGCTAACCGTGTGTTTACACAGAGGCACAGTTACGCTGGTATTAAGAGGGTGAGCACCGAGACTCACCAGGAGGTGCAGAACAGATAATAAGTCAGGGTACTTATGTGGACAATACTCAGAGGGCCAATACTCAGCACTTGTGAGTATACACCAACTATGTCCCTAGATTTATCCCCGCAAGTCTAGCGACATGATCCCTCACCAGCTTCCCATCGCCGGGGACTGAACCTGGCTCAGACTATAGTTGAGTACCGTGACACATCCAGTCATGACTCACAAGTCATCGCTGCTTCGATGTGTGTGTGCGTGCGAGCTTGAGGGTGGAGCGGTCACAGGGTCGGCCGAGGGGTGACACCCTCCTGTTAATTGCCCCCCCCCCCCCCTGTCTCCATGGTGACAGAAGGTGTGAGAGCAGGGCACGACAACAAAACTAAATCCACATTTATTCATTCCAGCCGACTGTACGGACACTTCAAGAAAACTGACCACCAGGGTTCATTCAAATTATCTCTGAATTTACTCAAATCATACGCACGTTGAAAGTGAAAGATACAAGTATGAATCTAGCTAATATCATCTAATAATAATTAACAATAAAAGTTGTTTGAGCTCAGTCTATCAAAAATAAAGACAATGACGATGACCTGGTGTCGGGTCAGCTGTCTCTGCCGTGTTGGTATCCTGTGACTGAAACAACTCGTGTGTTTAAATGTCTGTTTTAAAAGTAACCCCAAGTTCTGGTGGCCGTTCCTCGAACCTCTTCCAGGCCAACACAGAGTCCATGGAAGAGGTCAACATCCTGTTAAAAACACACACCCACTCATGATGCATTCGTTCATTTTTTGGGGATGCTGCAACGTATGCGCATCTCAAGTTGTTCATTTTGCAGAGAATCTCTCGTGGCTTTTGCTCGCCAAACAAATTTGACCTTTGACTTTTAAAATAACAAGCGTCACTGTTTCGGAAACCAGGAACCATTTTCATAAATATGTCACCTTTTGACCCAGAGTAAATTTAACCCAAGCGTGAACACTGTTACGACGTTACTTCCTACTCTTTTGGGTGGACAAATAAAGTTTGTTGTGTTAAATTAAGAACGTCTTCCATGAAGTTTAAATCTTCAAAACAACACTATAGCATCTCATCATACGCTGCTGTCACTTCTGATTGTTTAGCCTCCTGCCTGTATGGACAACACAACAATCTTTCACATTATTTACACAGTATGACAAGACAACACATCACACTATTGAGATATTTAATGCATTATAGTTTCTATCTGAGAGACCTGGAAGTTAACCTTCTTCTTTGTCAAAACAAGACAAAACTTCAGCTTTCATACCATTTCTCTTCTCGACACTATCATAACTCCTGTGACAGCTACTGCACTCATCATATTTATGTTAATGTCCATCCATTTCTGCAATGTACCTTCCTCTGAAGTCAGTCATTTTATGCATTCATGAAAAGTATTTTTGAACTCCCTTTTCTTCAGTTCGTGCCAAATTTGGTGACGTTCCTGTATTAAGTGCGCCTGTATGTCTGCGTGTGAGTGGAAGTGCGTGTGCTCGACATGCAGGAACAGTTTCCTGAGTTTTTAATCATTGTTATGCACGAGATGTCCGAATGAGGAATTCTCGGATACGTTATCATTAAGGAACATTATGTAGTTGTTTTTTTTTAAGAGAGAGCAGGCACCAGACTGACTCTATTCAGGCAAAGGAAGTTAACCATTCATCAATATTATTCTGAATGATTAATATGAGAGCAGTGAGTTCAAGGTATTGAGTTCATCTAAACATCTTATAATGTCACTTAAAGGGGAACTTACCGATTCTACACATCAAGTTCAGATTTCACATTTTTAGCAGACAGCCTTTGGATTAAAAATATTGATGTTGACCAGGCAAGGAGGGTCTGATGAAAGAAGTTGCATCATGGGAAATGTAGTATCCAGTGTTTTTGGAGTCTAGGGTCTAAAGAGTTAGAATATTTTGTCCTCTGATGCTTCCATTTGGACCATTCTTGTTTTAATTAGTCTCTTGTGAGTTCCCCAACCTAACATACCACACTTAAGTGCAATACTGTATGGTTGGAATACTCCTTTGAGTGGATTTTCATGGAGTACTGCACTAAAGTGCATCTAACTGCAAAGACAGTTGTTGCAGTTATGGAACAATTGGTTTTTATAGCAGTCGAGAAAGTGTTTTCCACTTTATTGCAGAGGAATGCGTTGATGGGAAGTTTTAATATCAGATTTTTGTGTCAGCTCCTATCAGTGTTTCATTCTGAGATATAGATTAGGCGCTATAGGTCACTTCCCACCATCGAATCCTCGCTTCACTTGTGGTTTAATTCTGCATTTTTCAAGACTTTTTCAGCCTGGACACTTTGTGCTTTAACTGTCCAATTTTGCTTTGTTGTGCTTAAGGGCTGAGCATTTTCTGCAGGCAGGGTAGTCGTCCCGGAGAGCCGGCTGACTGAAAACGCAGGGAATACTGAATCGCTTGATGAATGAGCGTCTGTTATCTGAACTGGTCAAGAGCCATGTATGAGGAGAGGATGTGCAGCGAGGTAGTTCAACATTTTCCTCCTTATTAACAGGATGTATTCCCAGAAAAGAAACACACACATAGTCGAAATATAAACACACTGGTAATAAAAACAGTATTTTTTAAGTTGGCAGTCCAATTGAAAACAATAACAGAAGCACTATTACCCTCAGTTGCTTCTCTTCTTTCCTGTGATGTATAAATAAATTCCTATCATATTCCAAATCTATAAATAGACACAAAATTTGACACATCCCAAGTAAAAATATCTGAGATTTTCAAATGTCCCTCTATGATTTATCAAACGCACAATTTCTCTACTCAGATCGGCCTTTCTGGTGTTAAACCTAACACACATACAGATGCAAGAAACTAAAATATGACGGGAAGAAACAAAAGAAAAACAAACACCAAAGACTAAAATAAATGAACTCTGATTCTCCACATTCCTCTGCTGCCACCGAGTGGTCACTCAGTCACTGTGAGTTACCGTAACATTGTGTTATATTCAGGTCCGAAGGAGGTAAATATAGTGTAAATCAAATAATACATTTGTTGGAAGAGATGTTTTTTTTTGGAATGTTCATATTAGGACACATTTTAATTTCTTTAATTACTGCAATGTTTATATATTTGTGAAAAGCTGAATTTATTTAGTTACGAAAAGTACTGAGGGGACTTATTTGCTTTCTGGTGGAGATTCCACCGATGACAAGATTGATCCCCCCTCACATACCTGCTAAATATAACAGTTACAGCCGGTTAACTTAGCTTAGCATCAGGACTGGAAACAGGGGGAAACAGCTGCCCTGGCTCTGAATGATTTGTCTGCGCGCTCACAAATTGTCATTTTACCTCACCTGTGCCAGAGTGGGTAAAACTCCAAATAAGGGTAAAACTCACTTTATTCTTTATTTAACTGTGTTCATTGTCACGCACCGATCACCAAGCCAAATGTATTTTATTAGCAAACGTTGCAATAAACCGATTCTGATTCTGAACTCACAACCCCAGCATTACTATCAGTTCCACCAATAGAGCCGGCTGCGTTGTCATTTTCAACTCAGAACATTTGGCTTAAATGTTCCTACAAATGTTCTTTGGCCAGTTCTTTGTGTTCTCTGATGAATTAACTGACTTATTTGCTGAGGTCACAAAAACCACGAAAGAATCATAAAAGCAAGGCAAGAAGAAGGAAGTGATGATGAGTTCATTTGCTGTGAACATCGATGTGTCATGTTGGCAAATAACGCCCCCTCCCCCATCACCCCCACCGCATCGCCGCAATCTGCAAGGTGAGTTTTCCATTCCACACTTTCTGAGCAAAGTTCCCAGTAGTTACACCTGAAGCAGAATTATATTATACAAGTGTTTTACCAAAATCAATGAGAATATTTGGATTTGACAAGACGTGAGGTCATCGGCTGTTTTTCATTCATGTAAAATCTTATTTTCTTTCAGTGGCGGCTGGTCAAGAGAGGGCAATGGGGCATGGCCCCACCATGAGCCACACGAAAATAAAAAAAAATAAAAATAAAATAATTATAATAATCATAAATTATACAAATTGTCAATATTTGTGTTTTTTAACTATGGAATGTACCCAGTAATGTGTGTACAATATGATATCTGCGCAAAATATATGCTTTTCCTGCTCGTCCTCTCCCCCTGTGTGCCCGTCTGGTCGTGCTCTCTGCCTGTGTGCACGACACTCTGAGAACGCGCAGCGAGGGGGCCTGATCGTTTTGGCCCACTGTCACAGTGTCCTTAAAGTGAGAGTTGTCTGTCACTTACATGTATTTCTTACTATAACAAATTATAACGACATCCTTGTAACATTCACAGTAGAAACAGAAGTGATTACAGTTAAACATGTAAATACAAGTGAATATTTAACAGCACATTGAATTTGGCTCCTACAGATGTTAAATTAACAGTGAAAACTCATCATAGCTTAATTTAACATCAGTATTCATAATTACACTTCATGTTTACTTCTCCTGATCTTTACCTCCTATAACAAGGTCCATAGGGGCATCTCAATAAATAAACATGTTATATTATATTGTATTATATTATATAAGTGTTATTTACTGCTTTTTTTCATGTTGGAATAAATGTTAAATATTTAACTGCCAAGTAATAATGCGTGTTTGATACTAAAATGTTTTTCCATGAAATCATACTGGGATGTTTGCTGAAATTGATAGGATGGCCCTACCTAGAAAATTTTCCACCAGCCGCCACTGTTTTCTTTGTATATTTTCCTGTATGTATGTCTGTTTTAATATAAAGGTATCAATGAGTCAAATTTGCTTGCTGAAGGAGATATTTTAGTGTTTGCACATGCACGTCCATGTTCGTGCATTCTCGTTGCATTACACCCCTTCCTCTGTTACAAACCACAGGTTTCACTTCGAGGTTGCAGTGAGTTGATTTCTGCAGCAGTCATTGCGTCCGTCTGAGTTATTGATCTGGTTGTCTCTTTACTCTTTACCCGTGTGGCAGAAGTAACATTATACACGCAGGCTGTATTCCTTTCTGTTCATTTAAATGCACATTATGAGACACAGTAACAAACACAGAATACGACAAACCTTAAATGCCAACAAAAAACATACACATCTGTTCTGAGCCAACAAGTCACACAGAGATACAGTATATAGAATCTGGACCTATCACTTGACATTTAGCTGGGAATCAAACTAGCGATACAAATGTGTTGATTCAGGATGATTTGAAGTGTGTGTCTCACATGAGAACTTAAGTGGGGAACAAGTGGTTAAAGTGCAGCTGGGGGCCCTCCCCACCTCCGTCCCTTCATTTCCTGTCAAAAATCTCTATGATGTTTTTCATACAAAAATATAACATATATATATGACATTCATAAGCTTTTTTTAGACCCCCAAAACATACCAATCCATATTATTTGCTGCGCCACTAATTTATTACATCATTGCTCCATGTGGTTCTCTACATTCTTCTTCTTTTCTGTCATTCTATTAACCTCATCTATTGTTTTCTTCGTTAATTGATGTTATTATCAGTCAGATATGATCTTAAATAAAAACATCCCGTTAGATTCATGCAGAAATACAGCTTTTGTCCCACAGTTGTTGTCCCCCACCCCCCCTTTTTACAGAAGTGCTATGAAAAGCACATACAGTAAATAATCAATACAACAAAGAGAGCAAACATAGAACAAACAATAACAATCTTCTTAAAATGTCACCAGCCAGAGAGACTTGTTGTAAACAGACTGTTGTCTCCAATAAAAGTTTAGTTCTTAACCTGGGCTTTGAGAAGAGTGACATATTTTAAATGCTTTTTAAAACAGATGTTTTTGGCCTTGTTTATGCACATTCTCTTGTTAAATACCCATCACTCAGATCAAAGATAATGTTTCATTTATCATATCTCAGCATTTTAAACAATATCCTTTAAAAAAAACACACCACATGAACCAGCGACAGGGAAAGGAACTTTAAACCACAGTGCATCTGCACACTGCACAAACACACACACACACACACACACACGCATGAAATTACTGATGTGTTTTCTATTTTATAAAACCTGCTTCACACCCACAACACATTCTGTCCCCCACCACTCAATTTTTACTGAGAAGTGTTGACCACATGCCTGCAGTTTGCATGCTGGGTAGTTTCAGGTTAAGGGCTTCATGATGTTTGTCATGGAACACACACACACGCACACCTACACACACGCACACCTACACACACACACACACACACACACACAGACACACACACACACACACACACACAGACACATCATAATAAAAGCGAGGGGCTGTCAGTGAAGCGGACAGAAAGAAGACATCTTCAAGACAACAAGCCAGACGTGCAGGACATTGAAGATAATGATGATGATGATGATGCTGAAGAACCCCATGACTCTGATGACCTGTACCTTGCTTTTCTCGTTTCTCGCTGTCGTGGCATGTCGTGGTAAGCTGTCTGCGTGACACTTTTTATTTCTTATAAGGTCAAATCTATCTTCAGGTCACCGTCATAATTTCTCAATATCTCTCCTATGGGACGAGTTACTGTAAGTATTACCTCATAACAGGTCAAACTGATCAATGATACGGTCCCATAATAAAGAAAATTAGATACAAATAAAGAAAAGCTACTAAAGGCTGAGTCAGCCTAATACATTTGAGATTTTTAAATATAAATACTAGTAAGTTAAGAGCATTTAAGATAGATAGATATATAGATAGATAGACAGATAGATAGAGATATAGATAGATAGATAGATAGATAGATAGATAGATAGATAGATAGATAGATAGATAGATAGATAGATAGATAGACAGACAGACAGACAGACAGACAGATCGATAGATAGATATATAGATAGATAGATAGATAGATAGATAGATAGATAGATAGATAGATAGATAGATAGATAGATAGATAGATAGATAGACAGACAGACAGACAGACAGACAGACAGACAGATAGATAGACAGACAGACAGACAGACAGACAGACAGACAGATAGATAGATAGATAGATAGATAGATAGATAGATAGATAGATAGATAGATAGACAGACAGACAGATAGATAGATAGATAGACAGACAGACAGACAGACAGACAGACAGACAGATAGATAGATAGATAGATAGATAGATAGATAGATAGATAGATAGATAGATAGATAGATAGATAGATAGATAGATAGATAGATAGATAGATATGTACTTTATTTATCCCCAGGGGGAAATTTGTATGTTACAGCAGCAAGACACACCAATTAGCAAAGTAGCAGAGTAACCAAAAATATTAAGTATTAAAAAATGCACAACAGAATAACAGAGTAGGACAAATTAAATATCAGAATATAGAATATATAAGATAAAACAACAAAAATGCTCAGTATATACAATGAAATGGAATAGTGTTGAATTATCTGACCAGGCGAAGAACAGTAGTGCAAAAGTCAACCCCAAAATAAATTAAATTGATTTGTTTTTGTCTTAGCAAAAAGTTGAGTCATATCGGAGTCAAACCACAGCCGTCCTCAGATCACAGCTGAATTATTCTCAAAGGGGTAAAAACTGTAAATGGGGAAAATGAGCCAAAAAGATGTGGCTGTGATGGTTTCGTGTTGAATACTCAGTCTCTCTACACGTTCACGGCATTTTCTATCTTCGTTCGTGTCCCAGGCAGCTTCGGTCCGAATGAGTGCTGTTTCGACTACATCTCCACAAGGATGCGGAAGGACAGGGTGGTGAGCTACAAGTTGACGGACGAGCGGTGTTCAATGGAAGGTGTCTCGTGAGTGTCTTATCTCCTGTTATTAAACTTCAACCAATAAATCATTTCATACACAGTGAAGAGAACAAACACAGCACGATGCACGTACAGACATCCAGAAATGTAAGCAAACGTTCAGCCTAGCTATTAAGTACAGGCATCAGCGTGAATATAGATTTAGATATAACAGATATGCAACAAATGGTGACAAATGTAGAGTATCTGCTTGGCATCAACGTTTTTTTTGTCTCTGTTTTAGCTTTACGATGAAGAACGGAGCTAAAATCTGTGCCGACCCGTCTCTGCCGTGGGTCAAGTCCATCATCAATGCCAAAGACAGGCTCCAGACTAACTAACACCAAACTCAAAAAGGCGTATTGGTGATTTATCTTCATATAGATTTCTATGTTAGCCTAAAAATAAATGGAAAAAAACCCTCTTTTTTGTCTGTTTTAATGTGGTTTCAAGTGATGTACTGAAAGATTGTTTTCTGCTTTCATATATAAAAATAAATTCATTTATTATTTGATTTCTCTTTTGTTTTAATTCACCACGTAACACCCACTGTGATCAGAAAGAATTCAAGTGCACATTGGATTCACACGTTCTGTTAAACATAGTGACACATCAGAGTTGATGTGGTTTCTGGTAGCAAAAGCCACAGGATGTTCAGATCTGCGTTACAAAGGCTCGATAGTCAGGCTCAAACAATTCAACTCTTCAGATCATCTCCACTTGCAGTTTACCGTGTGATGCACCTCTGCGGCCAACAGATGCCACTCTTCTCCACTCTGCTTCACGCTCTCCAAGTGGAAATGTTTCATATTAGTTTCCAAAGCCAGGTATTTATTTCCCTATGTCGGCTGCAGCAACAATGAGGAATTGTTTCATCTCGTTTTTAATTGCACTCTTGACAACTCAGTGAGGTGGTGTTTGTCTGAAGCATCTCAACTCTGTTTTTCATGTCCAATGTGACAAGTTAAAGCTTTCTGTCAATGCTAAAATGAATTTACACGAGGAACATTACAGACCAGTGCTCTAACTTTGTTAGACATTTCTAGACTAACTGACCCCAAAACCTCCTCCTGCTCCAGAATGACGCCTCAATGCGCCAGCTTTTCTTTAAATAGTTTCAGACCCAGATTTAAATTCCCTTCCATGCCACTCTGCATGCTACTTCATATACATGTGTGTGTGTACATACGCGAGCAGTCGTATGAGGACATCTACTCATTGAAAGCTCACGTCGAAGGCTTTACGCTCACACCACAGTTGACCCATAAGAGGAGCTGGTCTGATTAGATCTGTGGAGGACCTTGCTGCATAGATTTGCATATTAACGAGGGGGAAATAATCAGGCGGGAGATGGGGCAGCTCGAGTGCTTCTTGTGTACAATTGTGAAGGTCATCAACAATTGAAATAAAAAACGTTCAAAGGCCACTAAATCTCACTTAAAACGCTGTGGGCTAGCAGTTGGTTGGGTAAAAGTATAACGGAGGGAGTCGTGCGGATGTCCTATTAAATTAGCATATCGACATGTCTGTCAGCGTGACCTACCTGTAGCAGATAGAAACGAGGACACAAGCGAGCAAGCCGAGGATTTTACCAATGATGGAAGAACTATTCACATCCTTTACTTGGGTAAAAACAAAATACTCTATTACAAGTAAAACACCGTCATTAAAATCCTACTTTTATTTTGCTGATGTTACTTTTTTAAGTAAAGTAAAATCACTCATTATGTGAGTGATATCAGTGCAGTTTATATGATATTGTGAGAGATTGTTGATCCTGATGCAGCTATGCATCTGAATTATGTGTTTTACCATTTAATCAGACAAAGGTCCTCATCATGTGACGGACGAATACAATTTCAACAATTCATGAAGAAATATAAAAAATGTGATGACTGTCGATGAATTCTATGTACACAACATGGCACTTATTTTACTTTTTATCAAACTAGGAGTATTATAGTTAAAAAAAAAATACATTCCATCCTTTAGTAAAATAAACTGCTGTATATATTTCGCTCTTAGTGTCACTTTCTCAGTTTTTTTGGATGACTAACAGGCGACCCCTCCCCACGTTTTCCCTTCAATGCGCGTGTTGTCTCACAGGCCCTAGGTCTGTGGCGGAGACAAACAATGACGTAGGAAAAAAGACAAAACAAAGTCCGGATTCACAACATTTGTAGCCATTTTCAGGCTTTTTTTTCTTTGTTGGGAAATAATTACACAGATTTAGAGGGAAAATATCTCTTTAGTGGAACTACTTTTTGACAACTTTTAGAAATCTGAAATGTGACAAGAGGCCACTACTAAACTCTGCTTTTTTGTGAGGGGTCACAAGCCCAAAAGGTTCAGAACCACTGGTTTAATCTATAAACAAATCATTGTATTCTATAAGATTATTATGTTTTATTGATGTGACATTTTAATCTGCAATGTAAGTATAGCTGTCAGATAAACATGGTAAAGTAAAAAACACCATATTTAAAGCTGAAATGTAGTGGAGTTAAAGTTTTAAATTGCATGGAATAGAAATACTCACATAGACCTCAACACAGTATTTAGTATTGGTAGTTACTTACAATATTGAATGTACTTTGTTACTTTCCACCACTGACTTAGCGATAGAAAAGACTATTACTTCCTCTACAGATATGTGTGTTTGTGTCCGTCAACCAAGATATATTTGGTGTTTTTCAGATGGTGAGTCAGTGACCTTCTTAAGCTGAAAGAGCTCCGATGTTGCTGAGCACGAGGAAACATTAAATTAAAACATCAAATGATTGTTTGTTCACGAGAAGATGAATGAAAACACAGTCTGCTGTGATTCACTCGTTCAGGGAATGCTGTGTGGCGTTACGGGAGAGAACAGACGAGAGAATGGAGGAACATGAAAGCAGGCGAGAGTCAGCGGCAGCAGGAAGGCCAGAGAAAGAAAGTGAATGTGAACAGTACAGTCAGTGTGGTGATGATCCAGTCGGGGGCGACGGACACAATGGGATGTCAGCAGGAGCACACACACACACACACACACACACAATCACACGTGAACACACACACAATCACACGTGAACACACATACAGTATATAAATAATTGGTGTGTGATGTCAGCATTTCCGGACAGATGGGATCAACAAATTAACTCCCCTGAGAGAAGGACTGTGTGTGTGTGTGTGTGTGTGTGTGTGTGTGTGTGTGTGTGTGTGTGTGTGTGTGTGTGTGTGTGTGTGTGTGTGTGTGTGTGTGTGTGTGTGTGTGTGTGTGTGTGTGTGCAGAAGAAAGAGGACAGACAGGGCAGGGAAAGAGTCACAAAGGATATTTTTAGCAACACAAAAGTGTTACAGCATGTGCCAACACCAATAACACCTGTCACTCACACACACACACACACACACACACACACACACACACACACACACACACACACACACACACACACACACACACACACACACTCTCTCCAGGGTCTACTGCAGATATAGAAAACAAAATAAAGGCAATGATAACCGACAGTCAACAAATAAAACAATTTACTCCTATTTGTCTCCAGAGCAACCGTTATGTTTCATATAACACCCTGTTGAGTATGTCTTGTGCACACACACACACACACACACATAAACACACACACACACACACACACACACACAAATACACACACAATTAGCGCATAACGATGCTCACCGTTAACAGACAAAGGGGATATTAGACTGTAAATTGAACAAACCCATCAGAGGTACATTTCTGTGACGAAAATCTCAAAACCAAAATCTCACTACACTTTTCTCGTCACGTTG
Organism: Lycodopsis pacificus; assembly: GCA_028022725.1. Taxonomy (NCBI): domain Eukaryota; kingdom Metazoa; phylum Chordata; class Actinopteri; order Perciformes; family Zoarcidae; genus Lycodopsis; species Lycodopsis pacificus. The sequence goes on along the minus strand of CM051705.1, from coordinate 5,412,253 downwards.
TCATGGTAATAAGCATCAGCACATGACACAGCATGCCTTTGGCTGAACAATCCAATGATGATTGAGTTCAGCGGTCCAGGTTCCTCAGAGTCCCTCGCTGTCAGACACACGATAATGCTGCTTTGCATGACAAAAAGAAGTAAAACCGCCTTCTATGGCCGCTATCTTTTTGTGTGTCAGAGAAGATTAAAAGGAAATTAAAAGTGGGAATTGAACAGAAATTAAGAGAGAGAGGCGACCAAAAACCTTGAGATCAAATCTACCGTATAATTACCTGCTTCCTGGGTTGCTAGGAGACCAAACAGAGAGGAGAGAGAGGGAAAGAGAAGAAGAAGAAACAGATATAGAGAGAGAGAGACACACACACACACAGAGAGAGAGAGAGAGAGAGAGAGAGAGAGAGAGAGACACACGGAGAGAGAGGCTCAGAATGATTCCAGGGTTGCACTGATTGTTTTGTGTGTTTTTGCCTCTTGTGATGAAGTCGCGCTCATACTGACAGATGAGGTGAGGAAGAAGAAAGGAAGTAAAACAAAAAAAGTGACGGAATTTAAATAAAGTCAGAGAAGAGCGAGGGGGGTTGAGGGGACAGAAATCTGGTCTTTATTTGGTTGGATGAATAATTACTGAGCCATTGACTCTTCCTTCATCTCGCCATCGTCCGGACCGATCGTTCTGATCTCTTCTAATCCCACGTCTACTTTATCCCGCTTTGCTTTCACTTTTATCTCCTCCGTGTCCTGATATGTGTCTTTATTTGGTCTCTTTTCATTTCATGTCTTCTTTTCTCCTTTCCATGTCTTCCTTGCTTTCCAGTTTCTTTCATTGTCCATCACTATATGTACTTAGAGATATATATCTGGTAATATTTCAGGTATGAGAAACAATTAAGTTTGAATCCATTCATTACAATATTAATTATTATTTGAAAATGATTCCTTTCTCTGGGCCATCATCTCTTTTTTCTTGATTCAATCAGTTTTGTGAACAAATGAATTCAATAGATTCAACAAACAACTGTAATCTGTTAGCATTAAGCTACAGAAGTCAAAGGTCCTCTTTTATCTTCATCATATACACTAATAATTAGAATGACAGTTGAATGCATTCATGCCTTTAATCCCTCATTCAATCACTCACTGAATGACGGCTTGCTGAATGCGATCTCATTGAAGTGCAACATTAGATTGGTGCACTGTTCCTTTAAATGGAGAGAGGGGATGGGGAGTCGAGAGAAGAGAGGAGAGGAGAGGAGAGAGAGATGTAGTAGAAAAAAGGGGGGGGTCTTATGTGCACTTTCTCTTTGTCTTGGAGAGGTGTGTCAGTGAGATTTGTCCAAAAGAAAGAAAGAAAAAGAAAGAACGAAAGTGACTTCAGAGGAAATTTCAAAAAAAAAAAAAGAGCTTAAAATCAGTCGGGGATTTTTCTCCCAACATTTGTAAGGAGGAGCTGAAGAACATGTTGGACATGGACACAACTGGCAGACATCTCGACTTCTGATGCTCAATTTTAAGGAACGTAAAAGGATTGAAATGAGAATGAGTCAACAGTCTTGAAGATATTTTCAGAGAGAAAAAGTCTGTGATTTACTTCCGACTGTTTCGTGGGACTTCAACAGCTGGAACAGCTTGAAGGTTTTTCTAGTTGACTTTGGGAACATATTGCAATTGTGGTTATTTTATGGACATTTTTTCTTACCAATTTATCTTAGATTTACACTGCTTGTAGTTATTTATTTGAATGAATAGTGACATAGTGAATGTGATATAGCTGGTTAACCAACTGTTGAGATGCGCTGCTGAATATCTGATCTAATTCTTAAAGGATACAGTTAATCAACATTGATTGTCATTCAAACCTACAAAATATCCTCAACTAGCTTTCCTGCTTATCACCAGCTATTTCAGTCTCCAGACACAAACCAGAAATAGGAGAAAATAAGACAGAGAGATGGCACAGAAAGAAGGCGGAAAAGAGCAGGGGCGTTTTAAAACCGGGGACCATCTAGGGGCCAAAACCATAGCTGGGGCCCCTGTAGCAGGTGGAGGAGTGGTGGTGGAGGTCAGGGAGAAGAAGGGACCCCTGCGGGCTGCGATACCCACAATGCCTTTCCCTTTGGCGGTCATCTGTCTGTTCCTGAACACCTTCATACCTGGACTCGGTAAGTTGGGAACCACAGTTCTCTTTTCTCTCATTCTGGACTCATTGTTTGTGTTTTGTGGAAGTCCATCTTCACAGGAAACTAAGGTTAAGAGAGGACTGTGGTTTGGTTAATAACTACTTTCTCAAGTAACGACGTTTTGTGACAAATAAGACAACATCCACATGTGTCGCTCTTTATATTTCCTGGTTTACAGTAACGTGGATGACATGGACATTGATTTATTTGGGATGTATATGAATTACTTTGCATTACTTTTTGTAAGTATAGCTACGAGCTGTGCAGGAGAACAACTCAAATCCATATCTGCCTCTATGCATGTCTGTGAATTTTCCTCTGTGCATACATCTGTGAGAAAAGGGATGCGAAAGATGGCGAGAGACGCCGCTCACACCTTGTGCTATAATAAACGTGTCAAGGCGTAAATAAACATTGTGGGCGGATGCATCTGAACAGCTGGTAGAGACATCGTCACTGTTGCTCGACTCAACATTTGTGTCGATATCATGTGTAGAAATCTTGATACTGTAGCTTTACGATGTGATCTCAGTAGCTCGTCTTAGAAGATGTTTTTTACAGATACATTTAAATAGCTATAACTCAGTTTTGCTGAGTCTAACTCGCTTTAAACTTTGAGCAATTCACCCGTTTTTAACCTAATAATCTCAAAATGTATGTATTCTAAGGAAGTCTGTCCAGTTCTTTCACTTTGTGTACTTTGATGCACATCCAGATACTTTTATTTTGTGAGGTTGTCTCTTTGCCTCTTGATCCTCCACTTGGTTGGATGTCATGGATTTCAATAGTAAGATTATGTAACAACATCCGGTGGCTAAAGACACTCAAACAGATGGCACGAAACCTGTGGAGCCATGACTGACTCACACACACACACACACACACACACACACACACACACAAAAAAAATCGATTTATGAGACTGATGTCTTGATAGCGATCACCAAATAACTCTGTAACTTTGTTTGCTGCTGCTACAAACAAATTTCCCCCTGGGGATGAATAAAGTATACATGTATCTATCTATCGATAACCTCAGATGTGTCCCCTCCTCCTCTCGCCTCTGATCTATTGGTCAAAGCTCTCCAGAGACGTATATATACGTGTTTGTCATCTCTTCCATCTTCTCTTCCTCTGTTATCTTTCCCTCCAGAAGAAGGCTTCAGATACCAAATCCTGAATCTTTTCCCTCATTCATTCATTCTTTTCTGTCACTTTTACACACATTCAGCAGTCTGTTTGCTGCAAGCCTTTCTACAGTTAATACTGAATAACTGACCGCTTGAAAATTTCACAAACATCTGTGTAAGAAAACAAGCCAAATGATCCGTTTTTCCCTCGTTTTCTTGGCAGGAACGTTGCTCTGACATGTTGCAGTAGAAATTGTCCACAACGTGTTTGAAAAGCATCAAGGTGACGCCCATATCTAGGTATGTGTGTGTGTGTGTGTGTGTGTGTGTGTGTGTGTGTGTGTGTGTGTGTGTGTGTGTGTGTGTGTATGTGTGTACAGTACGAGTGTGTGTGTGTGTGTTTAGGTTGGCCTGAATGCATTGACATTTCGTTGAACGGCTGCGGTTAGTTGCCATGACAACGCTGACTGAAATGAACACAATGCACGCGTACTGTGAGCGGCGCGTGTGTGTGTGTCAACGCCGTTCTCGCTCTAACTGACTGAAGACGGCAGCTTCTTCTATTCAACCTCGTGGCTGTAAAATGCAAATGCATTTTGTGCATCACTGTGAAAAAAAGCACAAACACTTTGCAGCACAACAGAAGCTTAAAAAGAATCAGCTGACCTTTCAAATATCAAGTCACATTTCCTGATGATCACATGAACGAGATGGCGTACATGGAGTTTGTTTCAGATGGTTGAATCTGTCCACTATCATACGTCTTTGTAGCTCCGTTTATCTAATAGCAAGCAAGTCTATGGACTTGTTTTGTCCGTTTAGTCACGAAATATGACTAATAGCACCTCTCGAGTTCAAAAATCATTTGCAACAGGATAGCGTGAACGTAAAAGAGTCTATGTTCGACACCATGAGCTCTTGGAAGATTTAATCTCGCAACATACCTTCTGTTGAGTCCGCTTGTTTCAACTTCACACTAATGCTGCCTGACCTTATGTTGCTGCAGCGTCATGAAGATTTCCCCTGAAGACTGAGTAAATATCCACTGAGTAGCAGAGAAGCTGTTAGTCAGTGCAGAGCTGTCGACTTGTAAATAATTGCACATCCTTACTGTATGTGCAACGGCTCAGCGCTCTCGTTGTGTTACCATCTTTGCCATAAGTGGAACAGACAGTGTGAGACACAGAGGGTGAATATATGATTCGAATCTCAGCGTGAGTGTGTGGGTGGCAGAGGTCACACGTGTGTGCGTGTAGGTATGTGTGTGTGTGTGTGTGTGTGTGTGTATGATTGATGGAATGTGATGTTGGAGACACCGCATCAGTTCAGCTCATCAGGATGAATGTCTCTCATGTTAAGCAACATCTCCAACGTCTATAAACTGATCAAGTACCAGTCCCTGAGCTATATGAATATAGATTAGTGATGTTGATATTCATAGACAACTATACATTGATTGACGGATTTAAAATAAACATAGAAATGTGTGTATTTTCAGAATACATACACATTTTCGTTTTGTGTTGATTTGTTTTTGTGTTGCAGCAGCATCGCTGTGTGTAGGGATTGCAATTTGACATTTAGGAATTGCGTTAGGAGTTAACAATCCATGTGACACTGTGTGTCTGTGACATTTTCAGGGGGTCGGCTTGTTTGCTGACTCATTGCTATTGATGTCATTTTCGTTTCTGTGCGTTCAGGAGAGAGATTCATCCGGAGCGTGTTAGCTTAGCGCAGGGGCTGGAGGTGAGACGAGCGACTGTGTAAAGTGCATAAATAACTTCCTGGTTATTCTTGTTAAATGCAGAAGATGTGTGCACCAGGAGCAGTGCACGCCTGAAAGGCCATTTTGTTATTGCACATGACGGCCACTGGCCCAAAAGACTTTAGGCAATTATGAAACAGAATGTGTTCCTCCTGGTCCAATACAAATTTAAAAGGGTCAAAGCACACTGCTTCACCTGTCTTTCTCCTTTAATTTCTCACTGTCTTTCCCTTTTTCCATCTTTGTCTTTTACACTCCATCATTAACCTCCCACACTATACCAGTGGGTGCTTTGTAGAGTTCTCTGTGTAATTATAGTCATTAGTCTGGGTAATATCTATGCACTCGCACACACACACACACACACACATGAATATCCCACATGCAACAGGCAGGGAATCTAAGAGCTCATCACACATAATGGATTATTAAGAGTAGATTTCTCAAACCAAGAAGATAAAATATTTAATATACCTTTATATTAAATCTTTTGTCGAGGATCGTTTTTTCACATGCAGTGTGTTTTCTATCTAACTGTACACATTCACGCACAGCAAGCTATCCCCTGGCTTTGTTTGCATCAATTAATGGTTTAGTTTGAAAGGCGCTGTATGAGGTCAGCAGCTACAAAGTGTGGAACAGAGAGATACTTTTATTTTGCTTTGATTTTGCCTGTGGGGCAGAATTATTCTTTCATTAACGGAACGTTTCTTTTAAATGACAGCGGCAGTGTTTGAATCCGTGAATAACGTTTGTTTCATTAACTTCTGCTCGTGAAACAGAGACGTTGGTGGGATGATGAGAAAGCAAAGAAATGATGCTTGGATGCAATAACTGAACCAAAGGCAAAGTGCGACTGATCAGACGTGTATCAGGGGGACATTTTCCTGGGCATTAGACCTTAAAAATGTTGTGAATTTTGAAATTTGACAGTGAATTTTTACACCAACAATGGATCAAATTCAATATTTCTTCTTTTTTTTTTTCAAAGTTCCTCGTAGGAGACAGTATAAAGCAATGCAATGTTATTGTGAATCACATCTCTGCAACTTGTATCCCACTAATAGGAGAGAATATGTCAAGTGTTTACTAGCTGGTTTCCACTGCCCGCGAGTGGATAAATAAGCGGTTATAGCAGGTTTAATGCATTTAAAAAAAACTAAAGTGTTGTTGCCTTTGTATTTGTTAGTATGTCCACATTGTCTACCTGTGTATGCAAGAATTGGTGAATTGATATTTTTATCCAGATACGTTACTCAGGGTATAAATATTGCTAACATTATAAGGCATCCAATAATAACCATAACGTATTTTAGAGGACAACTGTATTGTAAAATGTCACTGGGTGTCCAACTATTGACAGCTTATAATAAATCTTACATTATCTTAGTATTATCTTACATTTTGCATTTTTACTCCGTCTGTATATACTGGTATATTTTGTATTCTTCTTTACTGTCATATTTTTTATTATTGTTTACTGTTTAGTTTATTTATACTACTTGATTTTTTATCTTTATTTTATTACTTGTGAGCAATGCTGCTGTAATCCTGTAATTTCCCCACTGAGGGACTAATAAAGGATTATTTTATCTTATCTTAAACCCATACACTGTACTTAACCCATCCCTCCAGTCCCTGAAACCCAAAGTCCTCATCTCTGATACCTATTGGTTGGACTGGACTGTCAAACAAAACAAGCAATTAGTAAATGTCACTCTGGGCTCTACGGAACTGCTTTTTACTGTTGACTGACATTTGATATGGAATAATGAAGATAATTGTTAGCCCTAATGGACAGGCATGGTGATCATTTTGGCACGAACACTAATAATAGAAACCTACTGAACGCAACACACACGACTGCTATCTAAAATAAACATAGATGTTCGACAAGACAACGATGGAAGTGATGTGTAACCATTGCTGTCAATCATGGCTCATGTGCGGAGGTGGGCAGCTTCGCCAGGAGCCAGAGCATCTGCTGGTGGGCGTGGCCTCTGCGCCCTGAGAATGTTTCTGTCTGGCCAGACCATATCGGCTCTCCATTAAGCCCGCTGTTGCTCTTTCCGTGAGATGCGTTTGAAATGAGCATCGGTTAAAAGCTTGCAAGGAAAAGTAAATATCTTCATCTCTCCTTTTCCACATGAACAGGTTTTTTTTTAACGCTGTTTTTCTTTCGCTGGGCCGCTCACTATTCTGGGATTGTGCTTGTACCAGAGTTTGACCATTCCAAATAAGGCAGTGTGGGGCATGTGAAAGTAAATATTAGGGTGTGCATTTAGATTTGTCAGAGATTATGGGACAAATTGGTTTCTATAGAAAGATTCATCATGACGGAGCCCTCAGTTACTATTTGGCCTGATTAGCTAATCAGAAAGAGACAGAGAGGAAAAACAGAGAAACTTCTACATGAGCCAACTTTGGCCTTTCCTCGCTCCCGAGAAACGAGATTGAGTTGGCAGCCCGGCCGTTCTTTATTCCTCCCTCCCCCCCCCCAACCCGTTTGACTTGCACTGTTATTTGAATTCCTCCAATGTGACAAGCAATGGAGCTGGCAGGAAGAGAAGGGCCAAGGCCATGATGCACACTACGCCCACAAGGCATTTCCTGTGTCGCATTCACTATTCACAGTGTTCAGTTCAGTATTTGCAAAAGAGTACAAAAAGCCTGCGGAGAGAAGGTCTGACCATCAGCTGATTCTTCTTCTTTTTATAAAAGAAAACACAATATGAATGAATACAAATCTGTAATGGCTGCAATGATTGATGGACTGGACACTGATGGAAAAACTATCGGATGAAAAATTGTTTTCAGGAACTGCCTTCAGGGCGGGAGGTAGGAACAGGTGAAACTATATCATGTCATGTTCATAGACTGTATGTGAGAAGTGGACGTAGTCATCGTGACGTCATCTATTCGTTTGTGGACTGTTTTGAAGCCTTGAGTTCGGCAATTTGGTCTGCGCCATCTTATCTTTTTTGGAACCAGAAGTGAAACGAGAGGGTGGAGCTAAGTTCAACCGAATGCTGAATAAGACATTTGTAGAAAGCTGTGACAATTAATATTCAGGAACTGAAAACACACTGTGAAAGGGTTGAAGCTAGAAGACGACAGCACAAACAACTCCCAGACCGGAGAAAGCTGTGGTAGCGACCTGTCAATCACAAGGTAGCCACACCCTAAAGCATAGCCTGGTGTATGGTCTATTTGACTCTAAATGGGAACCCTGGTTTACTAAATCAACATCATGCTGTACTGAAGAAGACTTGAAACTAGCGATTAAGATCATGAACTCATGTTCACAATGTTTACTGAGGTAATAAATCAAGTGAGAAATAAGGTTATTTTGTCATAGACTCAGGTGTTGCTGTCTGGTCATGTCCCATTCACAAAAATTTATGTATGGATGTCATATAGGCTGTAACAAACAATGCTAGAGTGTTAGAAATAATGGCCAAGAAAACACTGCAGGTTGGTACAATGATCGCTTAGTAAGCAAATCTGAACATGCGGTGGAGCGATTATACAAATAGTAAAATTCATATATCGTATTCCTGGGGGAAGGTTGTCATGAAAACATCCTGTCATGAAATAATCGGATTTGTGTGCACTGAGGCACACACACACTCTTACACACACACACACACACACACACACACTCACACACACACACAGTGCTGTACAGTGAGCGGTGCCTGTGAAGGTCTATCTCCAGATAACAAGATAAGGAGTGCTATTAGATTTCGTTCAGGCAGACGAGGATTGTCCACGGAGATAGTCCTGTTTGAAGCCCAGTGGGTGTGAGCGACGACGTGTCCGTGTCTTTCTGCGCTCTTTTCTCAGGCACAGACCCACTGCTGTCGTGGCCTGATACTCACAAGCGGCGGCCACTTGACATTTACACAGGGACTGGCTTCTATTGTGCAGCCAGACCTTTCATAAGGTTGATTCGTTTGATTTTTAATGAAACATCTTGACAAAAGGAATTGGTGCAGATATGGTGTCAAGATGACGAACCTTTGGTCACTTAATACTTTGGTTACCAAATACTTTAGTTTATGACCTGCACAACTAATGACATCGTGTTCTGTGCTAATTAGCTAATGCTAACACGCCTATCTAAGATGGTGAACCCACAACCTGCTAAACATCAGCATGTGTGTCATTGTGAGCATATTCTGAAGTTAGCATTTAGCTAAGATTACACTGGAATTTACTTGTGTCGTGTTGTCAGTAGAGGCGCGCATGTACAAGCCTCTGGTTTATTTCAATGGAACGTTTGCTGTCCGGCATCCTTCAAAGGGAAATCAACCAGAGTGGACAACTTTGCGTGATGTTTGTTTGAACTCGTCACCGAGACAAATGCATCGTTGGTAACAGGACGTTTGTTCTTCTTTTTGTCCCGCAGGTACCTTCATCTCGGCGTTCGCGGTGCTGTGTGGAGCTCGCAACGAGCTGATCTCGGAGCGAGGTGTTTGCTGTGTGTTCTGGCTCAACATGGCCGCCGCCCTCATCCAGATACTGACAGCTGTTGTCATGGTTGGATGGATCATGAGCATCTTCTGGGGAATGGACATGGTCATCCTGGCAAGTCAGTGCCCATCTAGTTGTGTTTATCTTTCTGTCGGACCTTCTTCTCTTCACCTCTCTTTGTTTCTATTTTAGTCTTGTCTACTTTGCTTTTGTTTGTTTGTCACATGACGTGCAGAATGGCCACCGTAAATACTCACTATACACTAAATGTTTATTAATCCACGCCTGAAAATTGTCCCAAATAAATGCATAAATATTTACTGCTGTGAGTAACATGGCCCAACAGTTTAAGGGAACTATTAGCCTTTTAAAAAAAATGAAACAACGTATTTGTGATCCGCATTCAAAGCCTCTTCAGTAGGAACCAACGGGCTGGGACAGGTCGGGGAAGTCGGAAAGCACTGAGAGGCGTCGGGTCGGGTTTTGCTCAATCGGAGCTAATAAGACGTCAACATAATGTTGCACCCGGAAGTTGCCACAAAATTAGAAAAAGATGTTGAATAATGCCAGCAAATCGTAGCAGCTCTGTGCAATGCTACTAATATATTTGTCTTTCAGAACCATCAGATATAAGAAAGATAGAAAGAAAGAAAGCGGTTGATGCAGAGAACACAGATGGGAGGTTGGGTTATTTTAACCGCCTTCTCTGTCAGAAAGTAGTCAGGCATGGATGCATGAACAAGTGCCTGTGCACACACACACACACACAAAAAGTCACAATTCTCTCTGCACCAAGGCAGCCTTTGAATTACCACAGCGCTCTCTCCTTTGTACGAGTGTGCATTTGTGAGGTAATTGCTGCCGGCGTGTGCAACCCAATGTTGGTATTTAAATGCCTGCAAGAATCTGTGTGATTGTGTGCGTGAGGTACAGTAATTGTGTCTATGTGTGTGTGTGTGTGTGTGTCTAGGAGTGAGCGCCCCCCCCTGGTGAGTTTTTGTTCACTGCTCCCCGCTGTTTTCCAGGCCTCTGGGCGCACGTCTTATTCAATTGCTGCTGCTTGAAATTAAAACTCCTGTTTTGACTCATGGCGTCGTGAATATTTATGTTGAATTAAAAAACATCCTCAAGTGAGCACTAAAGGCCAAGGTGAAATCGTGCATGCTCTTTGCTTCAATAAGATCAATTATTGTTCAACTATTCATCACCACAATACACTCTTTGTAGCTATTCCCTCCTTCGTCCTCCATGAATCACTGATAATGTGGCATATCTATTTCTCCTTCTGTCTTCAAAGAGACAATGCTGTGTATGATCAATGGACTCTTTCTTTCCAAACATCCCCTCTGCTCTACTACGTATTTTCTACCTCGCTCCGTCTCTCCTCTTCCTCCTATCTGTCTAATGATCATGGTATTATCATCCTCCCATGATCGCCCTTCCTTCAGGCGATCAGTGGGAGGAAGATCTGCCTCTTTAATGATTGTTCCTATTGATCTCGCTCCCTCTCTTTCACATTATTCCTCCCACTCTCCCCCCCCCCCCCCCTTACCCAGTCTCCCTCTCCGCCCTTGTCTCCATGTTTCTGCTCATCGATCCAACAAACCAGGGCAATGTCACTGTATGTGTATTCATTTGATCATGTAATGTATCTGACTCAAAGGTCAGATCATGTTGAAAGACGTTTTTTTTCTTTCCTTTCCCTTGAAAGGTACCGGAATGCTCTGTGGGAATTTCTCTTTTTGTGGAAAAAAGCCGGTTTTGTCTCGTCGATCTCTGTTTGATAATATTTCAAAAGTAACTGTCTCTCTTTCTCTCCTCCGCTTCATGAACTCAAGTCTCTGATGGTAGGTGTTTCTCTTTTTTCCCCCTCACTAACAGTCCCACAGAGAGTTGATAACATTGTGGAGTCATGTGTAGAAGCACGTAAAATAAATAATAAATAGTCAGCTATTGCTAAATTTAACATTGATTCTGAATAAGCCAAAACAAATAACCACATTTCCCAGACTTAGAAAAACGTATAAAAAACTCATTAACTCAAGCATTTAAGTTCCTTCATGACCTTTGAAAATAAAGAAATAAAGTCAATCAATCCAAACTCAAGGTCAGAGCTTCTATCAATCACAGTCTTGATCAGCAGTGATGATCTGATGAGGAAGACCATGTAAGGGGGTTGAAAGCTCCAGGACAACTGAGCAGCTTCCATCCGCTAATAAAGGTGCGTGCATGGCTTCAAAGCAGAGGCGGAAAGAGTAATGTACTGCTACTTTAAAGACTTTCTCCTCAAGTAAAAGTACCAACATTTAGAGGGGGTTTGTTCAAACCAACACAGGAGATCTGCTGTCTGTGCATACAACGGATTATCGATTAAATAATAAATATACAGCTGCCTCGCTCAGTGCAGCCTCACGAGAATTAACCAGAGAGAGACAAAACTCAGACAATTAAATAAAAATGATTGACAATAAATCAAATGAGCTATGGACTCCACGGCCCCTGAAACAGTCGAGGAAAACACCCACAAGGCGGACAAGTTTAAACAATAGAAACTCCACAGAGGCGGCAGCCACAAACACACACAAACAAATGTTAGTTCCTTACACAGTTTTAAATTATTGGTATGATAAGTGAACGGATGTATTGTTCTGCCCAATCCACAGCAAAAAAATAAATAAATAAATAAAAATAACCTATAAATGGTCCCAGGAAAATAATAAGCTATCTCTGCATTGAAAATGTGCTGTGTGACGCTGTTACACTTCTGTTTTTAGAAACGTTGGCTCATTGATAAGAGAAGATTCTTATTCCACACTGGTGGAATTCAAAGTTTCAAATCCATTTAAGACCATAATACCAGACAGACTGGTATTGTTTCCCACTTTGGGGAAGCTGGGGTAATGGCTTGCCAGCCAATGGGCTACTTGATGAAGCATTGCCGACTAATGCTCCAGCCGAGCTCCTTTTCGGTTGTTGCTTTCATTTCTCTCAATTAAATGAAATGGAGAAAAGCAATTATGGTCAAAAGTTCAAAATAAATACTTAGAAACTACATGCAGCACTTTAAAACCCTCTTAACTGGGGCTATAAAAGCCAGAATACAGATTTTACAATTATTTCTACAAGCATTCAAAAGTCTTTCTCTCTCCTTTCTTCCTCAGGCTACAGAGACCAGAGTCTTCCTCAGGATGTCTGAGAAAGGTCGCTCTGGTGTTTGCTGATGGATCGCATGGACAGTTTGACCTCTTTAACCTCCCTGGTGCCGGATGGCAATACCTTTATCTTTGTGATGACCAGTATGCTGGACTACAGAGAGGAGCAGAGACATTCAACATAAATTAGCCACATGTGGGTTCATTCAAGAAAGAAGGAAAGAATCCGCTGACTGCTTCTGATTGAACGCTACTGATTGGTTGAGACCACATTTACATTTAATTTAAAAGGAACGGGACGAGGAAAAAGGGGACTGAAAGCTGTACAGTCACGAGAAAAACAATGTGTTTGTATTTTGTTGAGTAATTATTACAGTGATTTTGATATTTTTTTATTTGATCTATTTGATAAAAACTATAAATCTGTAAAAGACAAACAGGTTTAGACCGGACTACATGTTTCCTACATGACAAGAAAAAAAGAAGGAAGGACTGTGTGAGAAAATCAATATATTGATTTGCATTTTGACAGATGAAAAAATGAACAAAAAAAAGAACGTTATTTGGCTCATATCGATCTTAACAATATAACGGTATTTATAGTTCCCATTGCCCCTAAATCCACTGTGCTGAAAGCAGTTTATTTTGGTGGCCTTTTCATTGTGATATTGACGCCAATATGTACAATATAAAACACGTTCCATCTTCTCCATCTTCTCCATCTTCAGTGTTACTGCTTACAGTCAGTACAAAATCATGGCGACTGGCCACTAAATCTGACAATCGCTGAGCACTGAATCAACCATTCTTCAAGAACGGGGAGCAAACATGTCTTCTTCCACTGGAGCATGAGACCAAACTATGAATGGCTCAGAAAGGCAGTATTCAGCATAGCGAGTTTGAATGACAACATGATTATAATGGGGGGAATAATTTGTCATCAATCGATCAGCCTGTAGATATTTTGTAGCTACAATATTTCCCTTTTAAAGCACTGTTTTACTGTGAGAGCAAACACATCTTTAACACGCTGTGTCTCACTGCTGGTCACATGATGCGTGTCATCCTAAAATTACAGGGCTGTGTGAAAAAATGATTCACGCCTCCTGGCAATTATTGGATTGGAGATTTCATACCTCTTCAATGTGTAAATCAGTGTCAGAGGGATATTACACGCTATTAGAACATGGTATCTAATTAACAATGTGCCACTCTAGGGAACCAATGTCACGCCCTGCCTGTCACATTATGACAAAGACACGGTGATGTGATTTAGTTTGAACATTTGTATTTGTTTTAGACCCCTTTCCATCACAAAGATATGTGTGGACATGTTGGAAACAGACATTATGTTTTGCCCCAACCATCCAGGCCATTTAGAAAGCTTTAAACAGTGAACTAAAACTGTTAAAACGCCTCAAAATGTCTAGTTGTTGCATGTTCGGTTCTCAGAATCGTTATATCAAAAGCAAACTCGTGTTCAACAGAATTTCGACAGGATCACAACCGTTTCAGCAGGTGTTTCAGCTTAACGAGTGACCGTGTTAACTGGTGACTCTTAGCCGAATGCCTCCATTCATTGGTTCTCATTGGTTGGGGTAGATTATAGGAACAGATGAGTTAGTGTTTAAAATTGATTTTACGAGGACGCCGACATATTTTGTTTTCAACAGCCGTCGTCACCGCCAAGAAACACTGGCAGTGTCTATGGCCGCAAGCTATTAAACGTGTTGACTACCAGCGGACTGATAAAAAAATCTTTCGTGTTTTTAGTGCCCATTTTAAAACTCGCTAAGCTCCGACCTCTGAGAGTCTGTCATGGTATTTGGCGTTCTGTACTTGGCCACAGATAATGTCGATGGAAGAATGTAACTAGTGACTTGTGTGCTCGTAATTTCTCGCTGGTGTAACGTAAATACTGGGCCACTTGCTAATGTATTCCACCCGCTCACTAACTTTAAAATCGTCAAGGGTCTATAAGGATCATGAATCCATATGTTGAAAATTCACATAAAGAGATTTGATTAATTATAAAACCAGCAAAAATTGGTTGTTCAATCACTGTTCTGTGTGTAAATGATGTATATATTAATTGTATTATTATAATTATATTAATGTGTGGGTGTGCGTGAGTGATAGTGTGCTGTATTGGAGAATAAATGGTATGGCCTCAGTTTAACCATGTAGGAAGGTGCGTAGGTCACATAAGTAAAGATGGACAATTCCTTCATGGACAAGACTCAATCAAAAATGTAATATTTAACAAAGCTTGCCTTGGAACTATTGATCCATACAAAGCCTTTCCCATGATGCCACATCGTTTTTCTCATGCACTGTTTCCCTGAAAAATTATCCAAGAATTTCAAAAGTCAAAGAGCCTCAAACTAAAAGAATTAAACCAGCTCAGCCTCAGCCGCAACAATAATGGAAAGTGGATCGAAATCACTGCGAGTGTGTTTACAGGAAGCTCAGTTACTGCTGAATAAACTGAATGGACTCCAACTGGATGAACTGATAAAAATACTAACAGTCCACCTTAAAAAAACAGAAATGCAGATTAATACGTCTCTTGTAATATGGGACAGATTCAGCAAATGTCAAGCAGCATTTCTGGGAGAAAGTGGAGATACATTTAGTCGATGATGACTTCCCATTTCGGGTGTGCCGCTACAGACACCAAACGTCATGTGCTTATTTTTTTACATTATTCCTGTTGGTTTTAATTATCTTCATTATCTTAGCCAAATGCCTTTTTAAGAGTACTTCTGTAGTTTGGATGACGACGTCATTGTTTTTCTGTGTATATGTTGTACAGTGTTTGTATGTGACACAGATGATGACGACGATGTCTGTGATGGTGATGATAGTCTAGGCCTCACACATGACCAATGTTTTCCCAGAGGTGTTTCTGTAGCAGTGATGCTGGAGTTTATTTGCTTTCTGTGGGTTTGGGTGCAATTTAAAGATCTGAAATAATTGTTGTTTGGACACTTGATTGTAACGATGGTGGTGTTGTGTTAGCTTTCGGATAGTAGACGAACATACTGCCATGTACAGTTATCTGCATGCATGCCTTTGTTGTCAAGTCTTTGTTGTCAAGTAACACACACACACTAACTATTTGAAGATTGTAGCTTAATTCTGTGTCTTTGCTAAATTGGCTGACTCATGAATAAACATATCTTTCTGAATATGGCTCATGCATTTGATACAGACCATGGAGACAACTGTTGATACTGTGGTATGATTGACATTTATTATGTTTTCTTTTCCTCCAATTTGGTCTAAATTCACTCTTTTCAACAGCAGCATAAAACCTCACAAAAGGAACAAACTTCGACATGTAAAAACAATATAAACTCCACAGATGCTGCAGCCACAAACTGCAGGTTTTTTTCCCCCACACCGCCAGGTTAAACTTTACTGCTCGTTCATACTCAATGAATAATACAACCCGTCCACTCGGTCCCTCTATCCCACTACAACCAGCCCACTCGGTCCCGCTATCCCACTACAACCGCTCCTCTCGGTCCCTCTATCCCACTACAACCAGTCCTCTCGGTCCCTCTATCTCACTACAACCAGTCCACTCGGTCCCTCTATCCCACTACAACCAGTCCACTCGGTCCCTCTATCCCACTACAACCAGTCCACTCGGTCCCTCTATCCCACTACAACCAGCCCACTCGGTCCCGCTATCCCACTACAACCGCTCCTCTCGGTCCCTCTATCCCACTACAACCAGTCCACTCGGTCCCTCTATCCCACTACAACCAGTCCACTCGGTCCCTCTATCCCACTACAACCAGCCCACTCGGTCCCGCTATCCCACTACAACCGCTCCTCTCGGTCCCTCTATCCCACTACAACCAGTCCACTCGGTCCCTCTATCCCACTAAACCAGTCCTCTCGGTCCCTCTATCGCACTACAACCCGTCCACTCGGTCCCTCTATCGCACTACAACCCGTCCACTCGGTCCCTCTATCCCACTACAACCAGTCCACTCGGTCCCTCTATCCCACTACAACCAGTCCACTCGGTCCCTCTATCCCACTACAACCAGTCCACTCGGTCCCTCTATCCCACTACAACCAGCCCACTCGGTCCCGCTATCCCACTACAACCGCTCCTCTCGGTCCCTCTATCCCACTACAACCAGTCCACTCGGTCCCTCTATCCCACTACAACCAGTCCACTCGGTCCCTCTATCCCACTACAACCAGCCCACTCGGTCCCCCTATCCCACTACAACCGCTCCTCTCGGTCCCTCTATCCCACTACAACCAGTCCACTCGGTCCCTCTATCCCTCTACAACCACTCCTCTCGGTCCCTCTATGCAAAAAAAAATTTAACAATGCCGAGGTACAATAGATCTCATTATAACCACAACCTCTATGTGGTCCTTCATTTGATTGTGCTTGAAGTGGCTCCGGCCCCGTGAACGCAAACATATAATTGATTCAGTATTGGTCTTTGTTACACAGCAGGTCGTAGTAATCTCTAGTTATTAGTTGGTTAATTCCACAGTTCAGCTGAGTGCCGCCCTTGTTACAGTTGGGAAGGGAGTTTATCAGAATTAGCTTGACGGCTCTGAAGCGCATTTCTTGGTTACTCCACATCAAAACTGTATAAAATCAGTTTCCATGGCAATTGTGGAAATAGTCTCAATAACCATCTGCCCAGGGATGCTGGTGATGAGGATTAAAAACACGCAAATCACACAAGAAAACTGCCAAAGTTAGAGTTGTGAGAGTGTTTGCCTTTAAAGATTGTGCCCAGACTTGCTGAGTGGCCTCCTCTCACCAAATAAGGATTTCTCTCTGCTTGCTCTTTCTGACCAGACAACTAGGTGCACAACATTCCCCCCCGAACACTCAGTGTTCAGTGGAAACACACCCAGTGGCGAGTCGCCTCCATCTCAGCTCAGCAAGCTGCAACGTCAAAACACATTCAGGTCATCGAGATGTAACGCAGCGACAACACTGCTTTTGAAAAGCGTTTCCACCCAAACTGCAGTCGTTACAACCCATTCTACTCACAATATATTTACAACACAGTGGCTTTTAAACTATCTCGGGTCTTGACCTCGTGGTTCAGATTCTCTGACCGCAGAGACCTGCACGGGAGTCAAATGTGGCCTCGAGGAAACAGTTTTAGAACTATGTATTCTGGGAAAACAGCAGATGGTATTTGACTGGAACTAATGCAATTGCATGAATCTCTTGGCAAGCTTCTGCTTCCATAAGAATAAGAAATCCTTGCAGAGAAAAATACACTTAATTAATGCTGTAGATTATCAGGTTGGCAACCACAAAATGAGAGCATTCTGTGATTAGCATATTCTGCCTCAAGTATGTAGCTCTATCATCCTCTCATGAGGCTCCGATTATTTAGACGCAGTGCTATCAATATTATATAGTAGTCTAGTCTACGAGCATGTAATGACCGCTGCTGCTTTGTGCAATCATTTCCCACTCCCACCTCTGCTCACAGGATATTGTTTAATAAAGCAGAGATTACACTCTTACACCCAGCTTCATATAATTATCTGGCTGGCCTCAGGCTGCTTATGTTTTGCTCTTTTATTGGACTGATGTCAGTATTTCAGCAACTGATGGAGCTTTTATTCGGTTAGTCGCTACGTGGAAACGCATCAGCGCCGCGTGCTGGACACCGAGGTGAACTACAACAGACTGTGGCACTGAAAGACAAAGTGTGAACATGCAAGAAGTATCGTAGCTGAGGGTGATTCAGAGAGGGAAAGGGTTTGGCGGGACATGCACTCACTCTCGAGTGATGGCATGATTAATGTGCCTGGATATGTACGTGCACGTGTATATTTATGTGTATGCGTGTTCTCATTTCCCAGGCTCTCTGCCAGTTCCCCCGTTGCTGGCCCAGACATTACTAAATAAGGAAGACAATCTCTCTCCTTCTCGCTCTACTGTATTTTCTCTGTTTTTATCTCTTCCAAGCACACATTACAACCTCTTAACCTCCAGCAGAGGATACATGAACACAATCTGGGCTGTATTTACACTGATCTATGTTTTATCAACTCAACTGACGCACTATTTGATGTTCCTTTGAAGGGCGGCAGCTCTTTTAAATCGTTTGAAAGTATTAATATCATACAGACAAAAGAGCACACAGAGCCACATGACAAGATCAAACATTTATTATTTTCATTCAATGTCTTTATCACAACTTTTAGTTTGATTAGAACATTTTAAACCGTCTTCTCTTGATATGGAATATAAAGACTACAGGCACCTTGTCTTACCCCCCCCCCCCCCACACATTTTGTCATCTTCACACAAGAGACTGTGATAACTGTGTTCACACTGCAGAGTAGAGAGAAGTTTCACAGCCGCACATCAGCCAGGTGACGGAGGACTTCACACCCGATGTGTGGAGAGATTACCGACTTGTGGAAGCCAGGTGAGCCCACGTGCGATATCACGACGAGCTTCTTCCATCTCGACAGTTCATTAACGTTCATGAATAAGCACAGGTCGATGTGCTCGTCTTTCTTACAGTGAGCAACATGGATTCTTATGGTTTCACCTCCAGATTGTTTTAGAGATAAATGCTTTGGAACGAAACAAAAAAACGGAATCTGAAATAAAACTCTGAGCCTTTATGCCAACACGTTGGTAATCAACTGGAATTCACAAGTTAGATCTGCCCCATATGGACAAAACATCAGATGTGACATAAAGAATACAAATCTACAGCAGATTCTCTATCGCGATTCTTTTATCCGCAGACACAAACTTAGTACTATCACTCTTTAACCCGAGGTTCATGGTCACTTGAAACAGACTGATAGTTTGAGTCAACTTGCTGCCCACAGAATTGTCTCCCTAAAAAACTAAAAGTCATAAAACAGAAATCTGAATGGATACACTGA
Organism: Lycodopsis pacificus; assembly: GCA_028022725.1. Lineage (NCBI taxonomy): Eukaryota > Metazoa > Chordata > Actinopteri > Perciformes > Zoarcidae > Lycodopsis > Lycodopsis pacificus. The sequence goes on along the minus strand of CM051705.1, from coordinate 5,392,636 downwards.
TACAGGAAATACACAAGTTCAAAGTCAGCCTTTCTTGTGTGTGAATGCTGAAAGAATCCAGTTTTTCACATTTCATACAAATGAATAAATCAACCTAAACTGAGCAACGTCTTGACAAATAATTGTGCTCTCATCAAAACTGTCCCATTTATTGCGCTGTCTACATTTAGACTAAGCAACATGATTGGTATCCAATCTAATCAAACTTCCCACTTATGTTGGTCCTGGCCAATGCTGTGCCTCACACTGACCATACGACTGCGGCTTTACATTTAGAGTTCAGTCCTCGTCCTTAATACAATCAATATTTCATGTTTTCACCCATGAATTTCCTGGCAAAAAGTTCAACTAAACACAGCAAAGCAAAAACGCAGAAATCATCAGAGAAGAGATCAACTTCCAACCTGTTTACATTCATTTTACACCTCGACTACTAAACGCAAGGCTGCTCGTCTCGCTCCTTCCATCCACCTCAAGCCGTCTCTGTGCTCTCAGGGCCATATATATATAGAGTTTGGTCTTAAAGCTCTCCAGACGCCGTGTTCCCTTCTCAAACAACGAAATGATGGCTGTAATTACGGATAAGTGCCTGTCAAAAGCTCATGGTAGTGGGGTGTCCAAAGTGGGAAGGATAGGCTGCTGCTGGCTGACCAGTTCAGTGCGGGTAACATGGCCTCCGCTCTGCAGTTGTGCGTCATCACACCACGACCCCGCCGCTGACTTGCCCTCTTTCCGTTGGCCCCAGGATCTGTCCGTCAAAAATCGCCAGAAATCGCCTGACACTCGGGCTGGGCTCAGGCTGAGTGAGAGGGAGGCGTGCGGCCCTCCCAGTACTTCTGATACGCCGTGTGGAACATGTCCTTGCACTGCAGCTGCGCGTCCAGCCGGGCGCAGATGAGGAACGAGCCGCCCATCTTGCGGTGGAGCGAGTACGTCTCCTCGGGAGGCGGGGTGAGCCGGTGTTTGAGCATCACAGGGATGAGGTTGTGGATCCTCTCCGTGGTGGACTGGGAGCCAAATTGGAAGTTGTCCGTGGAGGCAAAGGCCTCGCCGAGGATCATCACTGCGTCCACGTGGGCGCTCATCATGGCCTGGATACAGGGAGGAAAAAAAACACACCACAGATTCAGTCTCAGCCAATGACCATCCTGCAGTTAATGGGGCACTTTTACTAACAAAAAAAGGAATATTTGCTGCATGAACAAATTTGCATGTCGAGTAGACAGATCAAGAGATATTTACCTTGGTCTCGTATCCGGTCAGGAACTTCATATCGATGGATTTCTTCAGAACTCCCTCCCTGTCGCCTTTAGAGGCTGAACGGATTATCTACAAACAGGATTAAGTCTGTTACCGCCCTCGCTTCTTTCTCTGCAGCTCTGAGACATGCTTTAACAGCTCACGCATGGCAACAGACCACAGTACAAATGTCAGCTTTGTTTCCACTTGACGTTTCAAAAAAAATCAAAACCTAAACAAAAGCAGTCGGGGTGCGACAAGTGTGTAAACAGCGGGTGAGTTAAAGTAACTGAAGCTTTGTGTTGATCAAGAAATATGATCCTGTCTATCAATCACTGACATAAAATAAATGACTGACTTACCTCGATGTATTCATCTGTGAAACTCTGATCGAATCCTCTCGTGGCTCCAAAGTCCAACAGCGCCACCTAGAGAGACAATCCAATGATCAACTCTCATTACTCCTAAATCTCCACTGCCAAGTAACAGCAGCGTTCAGCCTGCAGACAGACTCACCCTGTGCGTCTGCGGATCGTAGAAGAAGTTGGACCAGTTCGGGTCAGTCTGCATGAACCTGAACTCAAACAGCTCTCTGAGGCACAGGAGCAAGATGTTGTGACAGATCTGAGACGGGGAAAAAACAAACACGTGGAAGAAGTTCAACTATGAAAGAGAGTGAATGTAATGGGGTGAGGACAGCGGGGACTTGTGGGAGAAGGGGAGAAAGCATGGTAAAAGGACAGAGACCCATTCAATCTATGCATTTATTGATCAGAAAGAAACTAGTCCCGTCTCCCACAAACACACACACATCCACCCCTCTGAACACTTTAACTAACGCGTTCAAATTTGTCGGCTGTACCTCGTTCTTCAGGTCCTGTGCGAGGCCCGCGGCCTGGTCCAGGGGAAACCCGGGGACAAGCTCTGTGGTCAGGACATGGCTTCCGGACAGCTCCTCTATCACCTCTGGTACATAGAAGAACGGATGGTCCTTCAATAGCTCCCTGAGTCACAACGAGGATTAGATACAAAGACATAAATCCAGGTTAAGTAGGCCTGTAGTCATATATATATATATATATATATATATATATATATATATATATATATATATATATATATATATATATATATATATATATATATATATATAGATAGAGCTGGCCTGGCTGGCAGTTTCAGTGGTTCTGATAACCTTGAATGTGTATGTGTAACATGAGTCTTTCTGCTGCTGTGCGCTCCATGACAGAGAGACGGCACGTTGCAGTCACTGCAGCAACGGTGCTAGAGTCTAAACAAGCCAGAGTTCTAACAGGGTGTCAAGAAGAGTTGAGATCACAGAGAAAGCTGCCTTGAATACATGCATACACGATCGGGGGAAAGGTCAGGATAAGAAGAACATGAAGAATATACTCAAGATACAGTCAATATACTCTAAGATACAGTTGACCTGCGTTTAAGGGGTTTGTAACATATTTATTCCTGGCACAACAACAAAAACAAGCTCCAAACCGGCCTTTATCATTGTTTAAGCTTGAATTTGGATATTACATCTTTCTAATCCTTATACTAGTATTTTAATTAGCACAACCAGTATCACATTGTAATCGCATCTCCCGACACATTTTACATTTTAAGTCGAGGTCTTTTTCTCCGATTATTAACATAATAAAGTGTAAGTCATCAACTTTCCACCGGTTACAACTGAATGATTATAAACATGCATCTAATGGTTTTGTGGGGGCTTTGTCAATAACACTGAAACGCACCCGACAGAAGACTCACTTGAATTTCGTTGCACACTGGGCCTCTCGGATATAGTCGCACTCCAGTGCGAGCTCTTTTCTCATCACGTCTATCAGGTGCTCCGGGAACAGACCTACAGAGAGACACGGACAACACACACACACACACACACACACACACACACACACACACACACACACACACACACACACACACACACACACACACACGAAGAGTTGTGAAGTTGTGCATGACTGAGAAGGGGAGCGTGCTTGTGTTCGCATGCCGGAGAGTTTCTCGGAATGTGTACCTTCGGGCAGGGCGTTGCTAATTCTCAGCACCGTCATCAAGTTGTTGACGTCACTGTTGATACTCTGAGCCACACCGGGGTACTGGGAGCAAAGAGGAAATGTCATTTGATCATTAAACGAGGGAACGCCATCTGTGACGTGGTCTTTATACTGTGTACACGTTCACGGCGTACCTGTATTTTCATGGCCACCTCCCTGCCGTCCTTCATCTTCGCCAGGTGAACTTGGCCGATGGACGCTGCTGCAAACGGACGCTCCTCGAACGATTCCAGCTTGTCTCTCCAGTTAGGACCCAAGTCGCTGTTCAGCGCGTTCTGCAGACGGACACAATATTTAGAATTTATCACGAATAGTTTCATCCCTGGTGGAGTTAAAGGTGAGTTCACAGTGGGCTTGATGATATTAATAATAATAATAATAATAATAATAATAATAATAATAATAATAATAATATACTATCAGAAGCAACTTTCACATAGAGATTCTGCAATACTGCTGTGAAGAAGATCCGCAGTTTCTTCATTTTTAAATCTCTAAAAACGTTGTAGCTTTCATACCAAACAGCGAGGCTGAATAACAACAGACCCGCCTTCAAGCAGCTGTGGGTGCGAAATAAAAATAAAATAAAAAGAAGACGAAGACACTTACTGTCATTTGCTTGATTGGCATGAAGTCAGCACTCTGTCTTACGCGCTCAAAGATCTTGGCGAGTTGAGGGTTGATGAATGCATCATCTGAAACACACAAACACAACTGAGCTCATCTGAACTGGACCGACATGCAGGTCCCGGGGCGAAGGCCGGCAGAACTGACAACAAATTGAGTTTCCCTGAAGCCTGTAACGCTGCTTTGAGATGCCATGAGGCACACCGTGAATATGGGTTCATAGCTTTAACAAAACAATACCGACGGTCTGTGCATTTTCCCACCTACAACTTCACTGTTCAACCGACTTGTGTTAAACCGGACTGGACAGCGAAAGCCGAAGAATCGTACAGACAGAACCAAGGGGAATCACTGAGATCCCAGGTTTACTTTCAATCAAGAAAGCTTAATCACAGTAAAGGAAAAGAAAATACTGCTTGGCAACTCGAACGAATAATTTGGCTGACATTGCTGATGATATGAGCGATCAGTATTACAAACTTTATTATAAGTTTTAAAATAGCTTCTAGGTGAACGGTATTTTGGATAAAGGGTACAATGGCTAGAAGCACAATCATCAGCATTCCTGCTCTGACCGATAAATACAGTGTTAGTGTTTTTTTTCCTCCAGATGTACTGACTCCAGTCATGTTTTACTGGTCAAAGTTGACTGTAAAGACTTTGAAGTCTTTTTTCATCCTCTCTGGAGGAGAAGACTTTGACCTTTCTGTCCATTTTCCAATCAATCCTTTTAGTTTTGAAGACTGAACGTGTAACCGCCTTAGAGATGGAGTAGAGCCAGCGACCCTTCCTCTCCTCCTACTGTTTTTGTGGCTTTTTCATTTTTACTACACTGAACCGTGTGTGTGAAGTACACGCTAACATGTTCCGACCTCCACTGGCAAAAGACAAAAGGTCGCCAGCCAAAATCAGGCCGTGATGAAAACCGCGATGAACAGATTTAACGATGTGTCGCTGAGTCCCGTTACCTGATCCGGCCGCACCAGCGTGTTTACCGACGCTGGCTTCCTGCCCTTGAACTTTGGCTTACGTGTGCCAATAACAAACCAGCTTCAAATTACATTACAAACTTATTCTCAGCCGCTGCTACCTGCGGGTTTGTTGTCCGTGTGCAGCAACGGGTCAATGTCACAACACTCACAGAGCGAACAGACAAAGCGCCAGCTCCCCCGAAACTCCACCACGTCTGTGCGTCAAAGCCGCCAGTCGCGAGTAACTCTCGCCCCACCTTGAATGCTGAGCATCTGTCCCAGCTTTAGCGCCGCTCCTCTGACTTTGCACAGGGTTCTGACGATGCGTTCGGCGTTGGCCTCGGACAGGAAGGGGCTGGAGTCCAGGACGCCTTTCTTATTGTCACCTGCAGTGGCACAGAACAGAGGAGGGTGTTGGTTCTATGCCTCCTTTCACACCAGTGTGTCAAGACTAAAAGTTAGGTGCGGAGCCACATTGTGTCAATTGCTGTAACGATGTAACACTTTTAGTTTGTGCTCAGGTGAAGTCATTTGGATTGATCAATAGTTTAAAGGTTTATACACAATATGCGCATGCGTTCGTAGTCTGTGTCTGTGAGTATGTGTGTCAGTAGGTCGCCGGTTAGTGCGTCTGAAGCTCCCTTGAGAGGCTTTTGCAGAGATTTACCACACGCACACACACACACACACACACACTTACAGGAGTTCATAGCCTCCCTGCTAGGATTAACTCTCACACACACACACACACACACAGATAAACGTCCACAAACAGGCGCACAAATGTTTACTCTCGTACGCTGTTTCAGTTCAGCTCTGTATTGACATGAGCAGCTTCACTGTGCGGCGCAGGAGTGTTTGTTTAGGTGGAAGGTTGCTGTGAGAGGCGGCTGAATTGCTTATTGTGCTCTGCTGGCATGCAAAACGTGTGTAGCGTGTAGCAACATGCGTAAAAGACGGGTATTGACAAAGTGATGCAAGCTTTTTACGGGAACGCAGTTGTAAAATGGCACAATAAACACAAATACCTGTCCTTACAGGCACAGAACTCTCAGATGTGTACTCTGTTAGATCATTTAAATCCTGCACAAATAACTCAGCCGTTTGGTACAGAGGCTCCCTATTGATGCTGTGTGAGCAAGTGTGGGTGTGTTAGTGGGTTTGTTAGTGTTACCTGCTGTACCATTTTGTCTCATGGTCTTCTTAGCAACTTCTGCCAGCGCTCCAATCCCCAAACCTACAGCTAGACCTGGTGGAGCCACAGACAGACAGACAGATCAACACGATGTCATAACGTAACAGATGAATGTAAAAGTTAGCATAATGACAAAATAACCAGTGTCGACTCTGAGGAATGTTATTCTCCTCAAAATAAAATGTGAAACAGGACATATGAGACAAACAATACGTCGGCAGATAAACCCTAAATTAACTCGGCAGACTGCAATGACAGAACTGTAACAGCTGCACTTCTGCCAACCCAACAGAGCACATGGAAATGATAGCACTCATCTAAATGCAAAAACAATTAAGCTCTTAAAATACTTAATCCTCTGAAGAAGTTACAGGGTTATTTTAGCAGACGATGGAAAGGAAAAGCAAGCGAGTCATGGTTGGGCTGTCTGTGAGCCAGATCCTCCAAAGCCCGGTCTCCACCTTACATAACTCAGCATTACATAATCGCTCAGTCAGCGTTCTCTGAGGCGACAAAACAGAGATCCGAAGGACGGTGGGTGGACGAATCAGGACAGAGCCTGCTTCAGTGCCTTGTTTACAAGTGGACCGAGTGTTTCTTCTCCGGTCAAACGTGTGAAATCTCTTCTGTTGTTGCGGACAAGTCGGACCAGAGAGAATTAGAATGTGCATCACTATTTCTGACAAATGTACCTCGTGTAACCTGACACAGTGTCATCATACTCTCTGTGTGTTTACATTCGGACTGCTGTGCACTACTTACAAGCTTAAAAGGAAAATAATAACCTTTATTTATATCGCAGTTTTCTAAAAACCATGTTTATAAAGTGCTTTACACACATGCTCTAGCATTTTAAACAAGCTGCAGATGATTCCTGTTCCCTCATTTGACATTCGGAACCAGAAAAAAAACATAAAAATATAGATTCCCGTTTCAAAAACCTCAGCAAAACCTTTCAAACACGGCGTTATACAACAGATGGAGACAGACGTCTAAGCAGGGCTGCAATAACCACTGTTGCCAAGAAACATGCAAACAGGCTTATGATCCTATAACTCACTGCGCTGCTTGATGTCGCACCTAAATCTCACTATCTCCACTCGCTCGCAAGCTGTGAGTCAAACAACTTGTATAACTTGGTCAACAAATACTGCAGCGGAGTGAAGGACAGACAGAGGCCAAAATCCCCCCCCTCCCCCCCCCCCCTCTCTCCACGACACCTTCTAAATGTTACCACTGTCAACATGCCAACTCGACTCGCCTCGTGGTAGACGGTGTAAGTCACGTAGGTTTGGAATGAGCCGCGGCTAAATTCTCGCCCCTTTGCTTTTAGCTCCTCCGCGCAACAATCCGAGCCACCTGTTGACCTTTCCATCACCTGCCTGCTGATTTAAGCTCTGATCCGCCACGCCAGACTATGTCCGCGGCTACTTGTGCGATTTTCAAACGCGCTCGTGTGAATGAGTGTTTCAGCCTTTGAACAAGCTTATCACTGAAATCACATCCTGCCGAGATATGACTTTGAGACAAGGAGACCCAGATCTCTGTACTCGCCTTCATCTGCAAACGTTCCAATATTAGATTCTATATTTTTCAGCAGTGGTAGACACATAAATAAGACCATAAACAATAATAAAAAGCATGCCCTGAACAGTAAGTACAACCTTTCAGCTGGTCAGCAAAGTTAACAACTGCTTCAAGTCTTAATTACTATTTGGAATTTTTTATTTTAAAGTATTTAAATCTCTGGTTTTTAGATATGCTTTTATTTCACGTTTGTGTTTTGTGTCACAGCTAATAGGCTGAGAACAGGCAACATGGTCAAACAGAAGCTTAACTAACAATATGCAGCGCAAACTCACACAGATTTGACTGCAGCTGCTGCTGCACTCTCTTTCTGTGGTTGACCATCACGCCGTTGGTTTTGGCAACAACAACGTCCATTAATAAGGGCTCCATATGCCTGACCTAACTACTGCAAATGTTTGTTTAACTGAGTCCAGTCTCATGTTACCTCTCCGTGGGAGGCATGAATTTACCCAGCAAATTATGTTTACAGTATTACAGGTATTATGTGTCAGAGCTGGCGGTTTTAACTGTGGTTGGTGCCAGAGGGGAGAGGTCATCGGGTCATTCAAATCCAAAGGTGCATGCATGCTTTGAGGTGCTGTAGTGACCTGTGAGCTGCATGTTGTTGCCATTTAAATATGCCTGTACATTCAGTGGTGTTGTCGTGACATTATTGACTGTACAGACTTTGAGAAGTTCGTGTGCTGCTGACACAACACCGACTGCCCTGAACCCAGTGATCCCAGCTCGTTGAGGAGGTGGTAGGTTGCACAGCTAGACTAGATTACAAGGATACGTTTCCAGAACCTCACCAACAAATTCACGTCACGTCACGAGCACAAACTAGCAATAACTGGTTTTTTTTTTATTGTAGCTAACTAACCAGAGAGAAGCCACATCACTTAACACATATTCAGTGTGCAAAATACAGGAGGACCGCCTGAAAGCGTCAATAGCAACATTTCGGGGGTCTCTAAAATCATTTTTTTGTCACTTGCAAAAAAAAGAGTCACGAAAATCTCTTTTTAAATCTTGGACGGGACCCCACCGATTGCCACCGAGTATTTCGCACCCTGCAAATATTAATTCAGTGATTAGTCCCATGCAGACTCTTCTCTATATACTAATATCACTATTTTACTGACTGCACAGACGTTCCAATCGGTCCCACGCACACGATTTAAGACCCGTGGTGACCGAGCCTTTGAGGCAGTGGCTCCGAGGCTCTGGAATGCTCTGCCTGCAACTCTGCGCCTCGCAGATACTGTGGATACTTTTAAAAGCCAGCTTAAAACCCACCTGTTTAGGCTGGCATTTGTGTAAAAGTAAACCCATGTCCTAGCCATATTTTAAGACCTGCTCTTAAAATGTTTTACATTTTTATTCTATTTTATTTATTTTTATTATTTTATTTTATTATTATTTTTTTTATTTATTTTTTTATTTATTTATTTATTTTTTATTTTCTCTGTGTATATAATTTATTGACCCTAGGGTCACATTATGTTTTTTATGCTTTTAAATGTCTTCTCTGTTTAAGCACTTTGTGATATTTACTATCTGTGAAAAGCGCGATATAAATAAAATTCATTCATTCATTCAACTGTATGTATCCACAGATGCAGACGTGCAGATGTGCAGCTAGACACAGTCACACCAGCCGATGAATCAGCCATTATTCAGACAGAGTAATAAAGAGTGGTGTAACTGTACCTCCAAAGTTGGCCAGCCTGCTGAGCCGAGTCACTGGGACTTTCCTCTCTCTGGCTCTCTCGCTCAACTGAGGAAGAAAGACCAGTAAAGACACTTTCCCACTCACATCAATGTGTGTTTGTGATGACGAATACAGGAACAAGACTTACCATCTGTTTGTGTGACTTGATCTCAACCTTCTTGCCCTGTCGTGCTTTCTCAATGTCTTCGGCGGTGAGTCCTCCCACTGTGGTCGGGTCCTGATGGTAGCTCCTGAGCTGACTGACGTGATGTCCCCACAAATGCCTGTTCAGACTGTGGTTGTAGAAGTGTCTGCCACACCCAGAGCAAAACGTGATTTACATTTATTCTCCAAACAGCAGCACAAACGTGTGAACCCCTCGAGTGCAACTGAGACTATTCCTACCTGGCATCTTGGTGGCAAGATCTGGTGTGTCCACTGAACTGTTTGCTGGGATCTTTATATCCCTCAAACAGCGACTGTTTGCCGCCAACATGGCTCGCCCCTGCTGCTGCAAAATCATCACCACTTCCTGTTTTATCCACTGCGAAGTCCACATCTTCCTCCTTGAACTCTGCGAACGCACCGTCGTCCTCGGGGAAGTCGTATTCGGACTCTGATAAGGACGTCTGCTGCTGGCCAGTCAGCCCCTAAACAGACACATGAACATAAAGACTCTTCCAAAAAGAAAACGTACTCGTCTGTTGCTAAACTTTGCAGCCGATTTTGCACAGTAGTATTGCACACACCTGCATTGTCATCATGGCGGCAGAGAGGCTTTGCTCAGCAGCCGATTGGACACTTTGGACTGCAGCGCCAACTCCTGAGAGCCCTGGGTTACAATTCACGAAAAAATACTATTATTAGCTCTTCGGTACACTACAAACTAACCATACAGCAGAATTGGATTTGGATTACATACATATTGGAGGGTATTGTATTGGAGTTAATAAGCCAGCTAACCTAAATGTTTTAATGCAGTCACCACTCCTTTTCAAAAACAAAACACTTTTTTATTAAACTTTTTTTATGTGTAAAGCTAATCACAAGCTAGCCTGTCATTATGAGCTAATGAGCAAGTCAGTTAAACATCTTAATGCAGTAAACTGAGAATTGTTTTGTGTATGTCAGAGTCAAATTTAGGAACTAAACATGCAGGGAACCTATAAAAGAAAGACTAAATAAAGTCACGTAGGCGTGAGAATTATAATTGTTTTTGTCCTATTTGAATTGTGCCATGAATTAAGATGTTTGTCAATTTCAAAAGATAAATCCCCGGCTGATAAAAAAAAAGCTGCTGGATAAAGAACACCAGGTGAGATAACGTTACATTGAACATTGCCGAGTTACCTCGCTAGCCAGGAAGCCACGCTGACGTCCATGTTGGTGTCGTACATTGAGAGACGTACATGAAAGGTGCAGGGCGGTTTCACGCTAAATCAAATGGTCCCGTTATAAACTGCGACTTTCTTGTGTTGCCAAATTATCTTTTGACAAATATCATACGTGTAACTCAAGGCACAATTAAAACCGGATCAAAAATATTTGTCTCTTGCCAACTACGATTCATATTCTTCCAAAATAAGGTTCAGTGAGGGACACGGGAAGAGAAGGGACTTTGCCTCTCTATAGAGGCATATACAAGTTAGTTATTGATAACAAAGAATAATATTAGCTTGGCACTAATGTGAGTTCAGTGACATAATGATCCTTCCCTCTTTTATGGGTTCCTCACAAACACCAGGTGTGTTGAACTCACCTGCTCCACTGCGCAGGCTGCTGCTCTGAGTCTCCACGACCGCCTGGCTCAACTTAGCCAAGCCTCGCATCAGTAGCATCATATCGCCAGCCATGATGGACTACAGACAGAGAGGAAAAACAAATATCACCGCGAGTTCAGCCACATCTCTTGTCACAGTAGGCCTGGTAGCGTGGCGAAGTACATCGTGTTCACCCAGAACGAAGACAACAATCAGGTCAGATATCTAAATGTGTGACACCTCGCCAGCAAAGATGAGAGGAGCACAGACAAAGACATTCAGATGGACAAGAAGGCATAAAACCTGTCGTCAACACACGTTCTGCTGCCAAACATTAACACGCACATTCACAAGCGCACACAGCTGTCGCATCTTGAGGTGACCGGGACAATTTGTCTATAAATACTCACGACCTCCAATCCCTGTGTGAGCGCCACACACACACACACACACACACACACACACACACACACACACACAAGAAAGGAAAGGGGTATGCCGTGCATCCATGTGTGCTGTGCAGACATGTGCATGAGGTCCAGGACTGGATGTGTTACTGGAAACTAGGAGGGAGGAGTTGGAGGGTTGCTGGGTGCTGCCTGTACCAGCTATTTCTGTGCATGAGTGAATGTGGGTGCACGTTTTTGTTCATGTACAAGGTTTGCCGTCACACTTTACTTGTTTTCTCTTGAAAGGTTTGTCTCAAAGTGTTCAATTACTTTCCAAATCATCAATCTGGATTATCCTTTGTTGAATTGTTTTGTCAAGCTCAGACAGTCGGCGCGCCACACAAAGCTGAAACTGTGACAATGAACTCGTGAACATATCTTAAGGTCCATTTGGGACACAGGTTCAGTTCCCCTCTGGTTCCTCTCCGTGTCTTAGCTAAGCAGAGCTGCATTCCTCTCTTGCAATATGCAGTACTTCCCCGAGTGTGTTACAGGTACCGTTTTTGTGGGTGTGACGACATGCTTCAACACAGCTCAGCTGGGATTCGGGCCAATGGAAAAAGCTGTTGCTGAAAGCTTCAAAAGCAGTACGTGAGTGTGTGCATGTGTGTGTGTGTGCCGCTACACACACACACACACACACTCACTGAATCATAAAGTGGGTCATCCGTCCTGCTTCTGGGCTGCACAGCGTTTTCAGATGCCAGACTGAAGACGAGGGGTTGAAGAAAACACTGATTTGTATCTTATTCGTCTTATTGTCTGAGAGTGTTGTTTTTGTTATTATCATTAATTAACCACATGACAGATAATGAACAGAAACACATCTCAGACTTCCTTCCTCTGCAGGTTTGAATTGAGACTTTAGCTGGTTCTCTGGAACAAGATGGAGGATCAAAAGCAACCCCAACTTGAGAAAGTATGAGCCTAAAAATGAAGAAGAAAGACAAAACAATACTCTAACACAAGTCATTTAAGAGAGAGTTAAAGCTGATCGATTTATTTTGATGAACTGCTGTCTGTAGTTATTTTTGGGGACTTTTACGTTCGTGTTGGCAACTCCGAGGACAGCAGCACAAAAGAACAGTGTTGTATTCTGGGTAACTACGGACTGACTCAGCATGTGACGGAGCTCGAGCACAATAAGGGCCGAACTCTGGAAAAGAAAACGACTCCAAAGGACTTAACATTTAAGGCTCGTTTCTCAGGCCTCCTCTGTTTAATGTCTACGTGCTCTCACCGGCGCAGCTCATGCAAAACAAAATATCTTACAGATGACACAGAGATTCATACAACGAAATCATCGGGTGACTACGGTCCCACACAAGCACTGAGTAAGTGCACTGTACAAACAAATGATTGGATGCCAACGTTTCTCCAGCTAAACAAAGAAAAAACAGAGAAGACTGTCTGTGGACCCAAATAAGAATACAGAATATACTACAGCAGTCATGCTGCAGGTTACTGCATGTTTGAAATATCAATAAATATAATAAAAGATTGTTTATTTTGTATTTTATTGTCAAAATAATTATCACAGCATTGTGCTGAGTCAGCTCAACGATCCTGCAGGATCTTCTCGTCGGCTGGGAGTTAAGGTAGGAAGTTTGGTAATCTTGAGAATCTAGCAAGAAAGTCGCCAAGTCGGCAACACTGACAGCCCCGTCCCCTTCAGGCCTCTCTTCAAAGCCACTCCCCGAAAATGAACATGATGAACGTAAACATATAATTATGAATGTAAACAACAAACATGGCTATTGTTAGCACTCTTACTGGCTTATTACAGTCCTGCAACAGACACCAGATTTGTTTCTCTTTTTTGTTGAGCATGAATCACTGATTGCTTCAGGATGTAATGAGAATTTTCACAAAAATATCGAAAAGTTTTTGAAGGAGATTACCTATAACCCAAAGCAGCAACACAGAGCTGCAGAATGCAAATGCTCAGGCCAAAAAAATATTAAATATTGTGGCACAGGCACGGCTGCAACATATTTAAAGCGCACGACACGCTCGTGCGTTTCTGCAGGAGTCAGAGCTGTGAACACTGTCGAATAAATTCAACTTGCAAAATCTGATACTATGAAGAAGAAGTTACTGTTTATTGCTAAATGAAAATCGATTGAGCAACTTCCCATTTGTCAATGTGGGTGCGTTGCCTCAGTATGTGTTTACAGGCTGCTTTCTTCCTCTGCATTAGTGTAGAAAATGTCAAAAAGAGAGAGGATGCTTATAAGTGTTACAACCTGAATAGAAATGTAAGTAGAGGCAGTTCTGATGCTCAGTGGGCGAGAGGTCACTACAAGGTGTTTGTGAGGCCCAGCCTGTGATTACACATGGTATAGTGTGACACGCACACACACACACACACAGCTAAGCCTCAGTTGTTGCCTGGGCTCCTCTGTCCTCCACAAGCTGTTGACTCACTGCTGTGAAAATAGCCAGGCATCGCAGCAGCACGAGTCTATATCTGAGCGCTGTACATCTAACGGCTGACAGTCACTGCCCCTCGCCGCTGGTCCTCCTGAGCCAAACGTGAGGGAAACGTGAGGGAAACCACGTTTCCTGCAAGATCACAATACAGAGGACAGCCTAGGGCGATTGATGGAACTATTTTGCTTATCGATAAATCAGTTGAAGTTATTTCTTTATTTAGTTAAGTAAATGACTTATTCATTTTTGACAGTTATTGCACCGGTATTGGCCACAACACAGCGGTAATCATCAGCTAATTGCCTGATCAACACTGGATTTGGATACTGTCAATATTTCAGATTTAAAAAGAAAAATCCACTAACACTCACATATTTTGTCGATTAATTTATGATTTGAGTTTCTCCACAGAGAATCACACAATAGCACCACTTTCTTAAATCTCCTGTTTCAGCATGAAAAACAACTCATCGACGAAAGAAATCTGAGTCGACGAAGACCAAGACAACCAATTAGTCAACTTATCGACTAAGAGGGAGCAGCGCTGCGTAATATAAACACACCTTTTTGATAAGGCTCCCATAACTCAGGTTATGAAAGCATTGCGACCAAGTGTAGCCTGTTCTGAGCCGCGACAAAAATAAACTTGTCGGTGCCATTTAATGGAAAAAACTATCTCAAGGAAATGACCTCAGACAGTTTGTGCCTTTGGCACTGCTATGCTGCAACCTCTTGGCTGTCATACACAACCTCTACTAATGCATCTGTGCTGTCAGTCAGGCTCGAGTATCATAAGTGTTATAACACACTTATTCATACATTATACACACATGCAGTGTATTGGGTTTAAATAGTGTATGTAAGAGGTAGCTCACATTAATACAATATATTGTGTCAGAGTCACCCTACATGTGCCGATACATACCGGTACACACTATGTAAAAGTACACTACTAGTACACATTTCATTAGTACTGGAAACAAATCAAAGTGCAAATATACTTCACGAATGGTATTAAAACGGATATATATATTCCGGAAGTAAACCTCTTAACTCCCCGTGCAGATATATAGGTAGATCAATAAATCCTTCAGGCCAACGAACGTGGCCCAAAATCTGTGATTATAAACTTCCTCGTGGGCGTGTAGCCACTAGACTCACTGCCACAACAAAACACGTGCCACGCTGTCAACTGCCCGTTATTAAAGCTGGTTAAGCACGTTTCATAAATCATTTAAAAGTAACGACACTTGAACGAATCACGTCGGTAAAGTTTGCAGAAGTGACAGAGCAGCAACAGACGACGCGGACACTCGGCACGCGGAGGAGGATTTGATGAAGGAAGCTGCGAACGTGGACGTGGACTAACCGGAAAAAAATAGTATTTTAATTAAAGAGCATATTTAATAGTCAGTACGTGCTTATTGTTGCTAGCAGATACTCACCAGTACTTGTCGTCTCTGCTTGTTTCTCCAACTCTGTCAGCGGTGTGCGCGCGAGTCCAACTAAACAAACCACTGTCTAATTAGCATAAAGGCATACAACAGCACGTTCACGCGGTGGGTCTCTTTTCCACGCAGGAGTTGCAGGTTGCCCTCTGAGTCCTGCTGCTGTTGTTGCTGCTGCTGCTGCTGCGTCTAATCCAGTATGTCTCCACCACGAGGTCAAACCTTATTTACCAACCAGAGCCGTGCATTTGAATGACACAGCTGTGATGTTTTTTTTTTGCAGATGTGCATGCAATCCTCAGCCCTGTCTGTGTCACTTTCGTCCCTTCAGTCTGCCCTCAAATCTCATCTCAAAGCCAGTGCAGGTACAGTTGTATCTCCCCTCGCAGACCTGCTAAACTTTATCTGTGCACGGCTCTGCTCCTATTGGTCCTCGGCGTCTGTTGACAGGAGGTGTGGATTGAAACGCGGCTTCTCATTGGTTCATCACGCGAGAAAAACAAGAAGCATGTTTGTGCTGCGTCCCAAAGCCCGACCCTGTATTATTGAGTGTAAATTCCGGTTTTACAAGGTTTTACATGAGCAGACACATTTACACCACACGTGCCGACCATAAAAACATAATTGTACCTCGGCTTTGAAATGGACCGCTGCTGCCACCTGCGGTACGCGGACATAACCCCAACACTGCCCTGTTTGATTGTTATTGCTGATCAATTATCAGGACAAATCATGAAAACAATGTATGATTTCACAATTACCTTGAAATATCAATCAGTACGGTACTTTAAAATGAGGCTGCTATAATAATAACTAATAAAATGAACACGTAAAGACTGCAATAGATATTTATAATTTCACTTCAAAAGCCATTTCCTCAGAAAATAATTGAACATTTTGGTAACACGTTCTATGCATGATTATAATGCATTATAATCTCTTATGGTTATAACAATGTATACATATTCATAAAACTTTATAATATATAATAACACATTATAAATCATTTTATCATGACCTATGAGCTCCATGTCATAATAGGTCATAATTACTGGTCAGTCTTTTTTGCAAGGATCATAGTGTATTATAATTCCCATAGTAATACATTTTAAACTATTTATAATACATTATAGTGTGATTATGAGTTACTCTACGTGGTCATTGTTTGCGTTAAGTTAAGTGAAAAAAATATCAAATCTATGCAAGAACAAAACACAAAATTATTCTTTACTCAAGCAAACAATGACCACTTAGAGTAACTTATAATTACAATATAATGCATCATAACAGGGATTATAATGTGTTGTAAATAAGATTATAATGTAATGCAACTATGAGAATATATATGATCCTTGCAAATAAAGTCTGTGAGAGACCAGCAATTCTATGACACTTGACCTTATAAGTAATTATAAAGTGCTTCATAATGGGTTATAGTTATTGTTATAAAGCATTATTCATATTTATCAGTGCTCATAACTATAATTGCACAATGCTATGAGCATTATAAGTATGTTTACAATGCTCTATAGACATGGACGTCATAATGAGTGTGACCAAAATGTCTTCTAAAATCTTAATGCAGATTTGGGTTCTGACTTTATCTTTTAGAGGCGAACATCCATCTGCAGTGACACTGAAGTGGCAGCAGAGTGCGCCACAGATCCACACAGCGCATGTTGTATTTGTTTGTTATGTAAGGGAGGTTAGAATCCTCTCCCGGACTAAATGAGCTCAATAGTCCTCTTAAGTGAATCCATCTCTGTCAAACTGCCTGGAGAGTGGACATTGTCAAATATGGGTCGATAACAACAGGTTATGTCACGTAAGGGATCTCAACTACAGGCAATGAAGAGTGAACCCTCACTGTAAGGCTCAAGGACTAAAACACTTTCATCATGTGGGGATTTTCTAAAGTATTGTGTGTAGGACGTTTTAGTCATAACATCTCTAAGAAATGATCACTTCAAACAAAAGTGCACAAACGGAACAATGAGCAGGAACAATTTAAACATCTTATGAAATGTCTAGTATAAGAGCCGCATGTTCAAAAATACTATATGGTTCACCTTCCACCTCACATCTCTGCAGTGTCTCCCTCATTCACCTCTCAGCTCCTAAATCATGTCATCTCTTTCCCTCCAGCTCCGGATGCTGCTGCTGTTGTGGACAGGTGTGATTTGAATGGCAAATGACCCCCATGCAAACACACTAATCGATGTGGCCATGAAGCAGCAGCGGCGTGGGTCACTGTGGGCTTCCTCAGGTCAGGACCAGAGGCTGTGCCCTCGTGGATGAAATACTCTGAACCGTGTCGCGTGAACCATTTTCCTACAAGCTCAGACCTCTATGAGCCCCGAAATTCAGGGAAGTCACACACGGAAGCAGTATTGTTTTTTTCACCAAAATACACACTTTTTTAAAGGAGCAATCCAAATAAATACATAGGCTGGCAAAAACCAGAGCAATATGAACTACTATACAACCCGATAAGTGCACATCGGGGAGCATAAGCAATAGCGAAGACGGTAGATATTAAAGGAATAGTTTAACATTTTGGGAAAGGTGATACCACGGTCATGTCTACCCGTTAACAATCATCCTACAGCAGCTGGTTAGCTTAGCTTAGCATAAAGCCTTGAAACAGCTAGCCTCTATGCAAAGGTAACACAATCTGCCGACCCCTGACCCTAAAGCTCACTAATTAACACGTTATATCTTGAATGTTTTAATCAAGAAACGTTGTTTTCCTGTTGCCAGTATTTATGCTAAGCTAAGCTAACCAGCTGCTGGCGAACGCTTCATATTTAGAGTACAGGCATGAGAGTGGTATCAATCATCTCGTCTGACTGTCTGCAACAAAAAAAAGCTAATAAGCATACATATTTCCCAAAATACGACGCAACGCCTTTCATAACAGAATGAAACTATTGAGATCTGTATAATTCATATTAACATATTTGCCAGGTCACTGTGGAGGAAACATGGCTGAAAACCTTGCTGACCAACTTAAATAATGTAAATTCAAAGTGTGGCTGGTTAAACAGCAGTTAAAACTCCTAAAAGATCATTTTTTTCACTGTGAAACACACTCAACTGTAAAATCTCTACCAATGGAAATGTAGTCAAGGGCAGATTATATTACATCACATTATACCGTGAATGTTTAATCAATCAATCACTCTTAATGCTAAGCTAACCAGCTGCTGGCGAATGCTTCATATTTAGCGTACAGGCATGGGAGAGGTTTCAATCATCTTGTTTAATGCACAGAAGCTGATAAGCATACATATTTCCCAAAATGTTGAACTACTTTAAGAAGGCACTGCATGGAATTATAATCTCTTTCTGCGTCTACTGTCACTGCACACATCAAATGAAAACCATTGCTTTTTAAATACATGGTAGAGTGGA
This sequence comes from Lycodopsis pacificus, assembly GCA_028022725.1. Classification (NCBI taxonomy): domain Eukaryota; kingdom Metazoa; phylum Chordata; class Actinopteri; order Perciformes; family Zoarcidae; genus Lycodopsis; species Lycodopsis pacificus. Next base: position 5,373,721 of record CM051705.1, on the reverse strand, counting down.
TTCTACATACTATTTAGTTTTTATTGTTCATCAAGAACCTGTTACATTATGTGTTCCTCCTGTATCTTCCCAATCACTTTCTTAATGAACGTTTGTATTCCCCATTTTAAAAAATGGGTATCATTATCTGAACAGCCGTCAATCTTTTCTACAGACATCCAACGTTGTGTTTGACTTTCGCTCACACTGTAACACATGCTTGAAGACGAAGCAACATAACAGCCCACAATTCAAAAATGTCACAGTCTCCAAATAACAAAAAACAACAAATATAATATAATGTTATAAATAAAAACAGGATGAAATACAAATTAAGCCCAAACTTTAAGAGGATAATAAACATGCACCCGAGACTACGCACTGAAACAGTTAAGACATAAGATAAAAGTCCGTCGTAACATTTAAAATAAGAACATGTTTTCAGTTGTCTGACTTGGCTTTGTAATGTCAAGGCACTGTATAGCTTAAATAAGGTTGTTCATGGCTGTAAGTGTTCCACAGGATTTGAGTACACTAAAATAATGTTACAAAAAAACTACATCAAAACATAACAAATCTCATTGTACACTGTGAACAATCCCAACAAAGGTGTGAGAAGGGTGGGAAGTGTTTGTCCAGGCCAGTACCATGGACTGGCATTGGCTGCAAATATGTTACATATGAAACAATGCCCCCCGTAACATAGTGAAACTACTCTGACCTGAATCATTGAGCCGCATATAACTGCCAGGTTATTGTGGAGGAAACCTGGCTGCCACTGAAAACCTCACTGACCAACTTAGAGTATCTGAATTCTAAATATGGCTATGGTTAGAGGTTATAAACAGCTCGACTAGTTTTGTTTTCCACTGTGAAGCACACTCAACCGTGCAATCTCTAACAGTGAAAATAGAATCAAGTGCAGATTCATCTTAAAAGAAAGGGGCAATGTGCTGAAATTGTGGTCAAAAAGACAAATAAAATCCAATACAACTGAGTTCAGGTATACTTAGGAGGATATGCAATCTAACTGAGACTTAATGGAGATAGACTATATCTAAGTTACAAATGAGTATAACTGTTCAACAAGATATTTAAAGTCAAATATGGACGTTTGAACGTGCATGTTTTAAAGCCACTACTTGTACAATTCTCATGTGATCGCAGCGTGTTCGGGCTCTGAACAGACAGAGCACGTTTGAGCAGCCTGGGGCGGCGTGTTGACAATGAAAGTGAAGCGTTCTGCACGCTGCCTCGCTTTTTTCAGCTCTGTGCGGCTCTCGTTTTTTTAAAAGAGCGCCCCGGAGGCCTCGAGTTGAAAAACATTCAACTCAGAGCGGAGAAGCGGGACGTCAGTGACATTTTTGTCTCACTGTGGTGACCTTTGCTGGACACCCGGCCCTTGAGATTTTGGGCGAGATGTTGTCAATTTTTTAAACTATTGATTAGCATACAGTTCATGGTTTGTGTGAGGCTAACGTTAGCACGTTTTCTACCTGCAAAGCGTCCTCTGTCTGATCAGGCCCTTACAGTTTGTTTTTTTTTATCACCAAGGAGGGCAAAAGATAAAAATGTTAAAATTCCACACATAGTGGCTTTAAATGATAATTCTGGGGATATTTTCTTCGTCGTTTTAATTTTAATGTCAACAAATCCTACAAAAAGACCAAAACCAGCAATAACTGCATCCTGCAGCCATCGTGTGTGCGTCTAAAGCCTGATTTAGCTGATTCCTGCGAGTCATAACGCTTTGAGCCACACTGTTAGCTGTTCATTCATTACACTCGACATGGGCACTGGTGGGTTTGATATATTATTTTAGATGATCCCAAACGTTCACGAGCACAACCAAACATGTGTTAATCCGCTTCTGAAAATAGTCCTGAACCAAACACACTGTTTCCTGCTGTTTGAGTAATGTTTGCTCAAAACCACAGTGCCCAGCTGTTCTAGAAAATGATTTCGTTAAAAGAAAAAAAATGAAACTATATATTCATAATCCATCTTTAAATAATTCACGTCTTCAGCAGAAACAAATGGGCTGGATAAATATTGAGACAAACAAACACATCACTGTTTTTGGTCTTTTCATAGAATTTGTTTTATAACAAAAATATGAAATATCACCAGCCTTAGACTTCAATTTGGATGAAGTAATTTGCTGTTTTTCCTTTAGTAAAAAGGTAGTAAATGAGCGGGAAAGAGAAATATTAATAGCCAGGCTGCATCCATGAATGGATTTGGCCGCGCATTGTTATGGGATGATGTGGTTTCCAAACGTCTGTGAAGGAATCCTTGAGGAAGTGTTCCCGAGATAAAGGCAGAATGAATGGAAGTGGTTGTTGTGTGTCCAAATGTTCACTTGGGATTTTCTTTCTTTTTTAACCCTCAGACCTCAAGTCTCAGAGTTCCCCATGGTTAAAATGATGTCCAGCAAACTATCAAGTCCAGACAGGTAACCGTCTTCTCTGTTGCCCTCGACCCACGACGCTCGGTGGTTTAGTTCGTCCCCGTCAGAAAGAGGCGTGGTTTTCCCGAAGTCAATCATCCAGATTTTGGCCCTCCCCTTACTGTCGTGAACGAATAACAAAGAGCTGCCAATCACCTGCAGAGACACAGCAAGACAATGGGGTGACTAAGAAAACAGGAAACAGTTTTTTCTTTTTTTACTCAACATTACTCTTGTGTTTGCTTCCCTCAAAAACATGATCTCACTTCCTGTTTTGTTACAACGTCTTGCATTGATGTCCGCTCGTATGTTCGTTTGTATGCGAGTGGAACTGAGCCTGTGTGTGTGTGTGTTGTCCAATTTCAATGACGAGACCTGTTGCGCTGCGCGTGCACTGGTGTGTTTGCTCGAGTGAGTTTGTGTCACTGAATGACCCTTAACTACCTAATCAATACATTACTATTTGAATGTAAAGGGACACGAAGTACATGTTAACCAGGACTGGGACTAATTCACCAATTCAAAGGTTTAGAACAGAAAATATGTCTACCGGACATGGACATTCACACATCCTGAACTGAGCCCAGAACTACAACATCAACCATTTGCAGTAAAGCAGAAATATTACCTCGTGGGTTTTGAAGAATGGGGAGATCTCCAGAGTGTCTCTGATTTCCCTCAGCCTGCTTAGATAACCGTTCTGAGGAGAGAAAAGAAACACAAGCTTTCATTTTTTGTTCACCCAGTTTGGCCCACTCCTGATGCAGCCGGTCTCTAGTCTGAACTAGAACTGGGCTGTACCATCTATTCTCATTTTACGATTAACATATGGGTGTTGGATTCAGCTTTAAAAGTATGTATCCAATGCTGTCAAATACTAATAGTCTGCATGTATGTGTGTGTGTGTGTGTGAAGAGGCACAGGGAGTTCCCAAGGACTTCCCTTTTCTTCTGACCCAAGAAGCTTAAGGTGACTTTGTATATGTGTTAATCTGTCTGTTCATACACTGTGTGTGTGCGTGTGTGTGTGCGTGCGTGCGTGCGTGCGTGTGTGTGTGTGTGTGTGTGTTTCCCATGGGATTGTTAAAACAGCACAGGGAAATTTATCTTGAAATGTAATTCCTCATGTATTTTTCTGTACCGTTCAGTGGGCAAGGCTATTGGCACACACACACACACACACACACACACACACACACACACACACACACACACACACACACACAAACTTACCAGTACGTCCTTATTTCCTTTGACAAAGTCATGGAAGGCTACAGTAACTTGGTCTCTTGTCTTTGTCTTCTTAAAATCTCTGTTCACTGTCCCGTCCTCATTCTAGAGAGGAGAGGAGATGAGATGAGATGAGAGGAGAGGAGAGGAGAGGAGAGGAGAGGAGAGGAGAGGAGAGGAGAGGAGGGGAGGGGAGGGGAGAGGAGAGGAGAGGAGAGGAGAGACCATAAGCAAAGAGTTCAACGGTTTATTTGTACTGGTCGTCAATGTTGTAGTCAAGACCACCTAAACCGAGACTTTCAGGGGTTGAGACCAAGACCAGACCAGTGATATCCCCACAGGTCTCGAGCACCACAACTCAGCAGGTACTATAAGACAAATTATAATTTTAAGGATAATTAGCATGCAAATAAGTGTTTGTGTCGAGTATATCCACTCTCTGTCGTCATAAACTACAACTTCCAGGCTTCCTGTAGAGATGGGAGGGACAGCAGCGAAGCAGAGGACGTGAAGGGAGGAAGGAGGCGGAGCAGAGGAGAGGACGGACAAGAAAAGCAGAACAAACAATGAGGGGAGGAACGGAAGGAAAGATATCTTTAGAGATTTATCTTTAGAGAGCGGTGAATTATAGGTCTGAGCAGAGCCACATAAAGAAACACTTTGTTTAACCTCATGTTGTCCAGTCGGAAATTTCAATATGGCAACTAACAATTATCAATTATTGGTGATTATTCTATGTTTCCATTTTCAGAAAATAGTAAAGAATGGGAATTGAATTCACACATTGAGTTTACTCTCCACGTCTTACTGACTTATGAGCTACGACTTATTTCCAAGAAACGCATGAGCTCATCTCAGGTAAACACGATGTTTGAAGTGATGCTTTTGTGTGATAATCAATTAGTCGACAAAATTGTACGAGTGTTAGTCGAATAAGAATGTCTGTGGTTGAAGACAGCCATGAGCAGTAGGAGGACTGGAGTATTCAAATCAGGAGTGTATGTACAGTAGTAACGAAAGTACATTTATGTATAAAGAGAACTGGGTACAGCGTTGGAGGCGAGGCTCCTTTCAATTCCTATTAAAGTGATGCATGAAGCCCAAAAGGTTTGACCTCCGTGTATAAAATGAAGACGATAATGACCCGGATCTTACGCGTAACTTGACCCATAAAGCAGGCGTACAAGCGTTTCCTTTAACTCCGCCTCCCAGTAGTCGGTCCAGCTTATTCACATGAACCGAGGGCGGAAAATAATGCTGGATACTATTAGTGTATGTTACAACTTTTAGGAGCTATAATGATTTAAATAAGGGCTATTCAAGTGTTTGTACAGGGAAGTTGATTTATCTAAAAAAAGAAAAGAATACCCGCAAATCTACCGACGCCTCTTTACCAATGTAAGTCTTTGGGGGAAAGTGTTTTCGGGCCCCATGGCTTGGATGCGTGTAATAGTTAATCAAGTAGATTCCAGAATACCAGCAGCGGTAACCAACCAGTCGGTGGGTTCAGCGTCGAATAAATGAGCGTTTCTTACTCTGCTGGCTGCCAGGCAACAAGATACTATTTGGAGACACAACTATTTTTCCCTTTAAGGTTCATGGCATGTCACACAACCACACACACACACACACACACACACACACACACCTAATTACACTTCTCACATACATACGAGCTTATACAATCTATACATACACAGTTACACAGATGCATATTTACAAAAACAGGTTGAACTGCACATGAACCGCACATCCACACTTTTTATTTCTTCACACACACACACACACACACACACACACACACACACACACACACACACACACACACACACACACACACACACACACACACACACACACACACACACACACACACACACACACACACACACACATCTCTGTTTCTGGGGATAACCCTCAGTGTCATGGCAACAGACCACCGGGAGGCCGCGAATGTCCTTATATAGCCACAACCCTCAAATAAAGACAGCAGAGATTTGTGTGTGTGTGTGTGTGGGTGTGTGTGTGTGTGTGTGTTTTTGTGTACAATGTCAGTGCCAGATGCCAAGGCATAGAGAGCTGCCACGGACAGGCCTCATGTGTGACAAAGGGTCTCATGCACAAACGTATACTTCAGAGGAAGTTTCTGTTCAAAACAGGAAGTTAGATCATAACCTTGAAGGACACTCCCCCCCCCCCCCCCCCCCCCCCCCCCCCACACACACACACACACAGACAGAAGACTGGAAGAAAGGAGGGAAGGAAGGCCACACACACACACACACACACCTTTCTCTGTGTGAGTCTTACCTTGACTCCCTCTATCCTGAATCCCAGGGTGGCTGTTGAGCTGATGGTCTCTCTCCACTGCATGTATCTGGGTTTGGTCACCGCTTTCTGGAGGATTTCCTCGGGCGTAGGCGCCTCAGGATCCACCTCCACCATTTTCTGATACATGTCAGGCCTCGGGGAGGGTTTCTTATGAGCCTTGGTCAGCTCTTCCTCAAGGTAGGTCCTGACGAAGAAGAAGAAGGAAAAAAAAAGAAGAAGGAGTGTGAAGCTGTGAAGAAGACGGAGAAGAAGAAGGTGTGGGTGACAGACATGAGCGCAGAGAGGTAGGAGGACGAGGTGGAGATGAGGAGGAGGAGAGAGGGTGAAAGCGAAGGTGTGAAGAAGACGTCTCTTCAGCTGTTAAGTGCTAAGATCTGGGAACACAGCGACATGGACGACAAGAAGTCTGGTGAGACGATCATACGGGCTTTAAAGAAACCAAACGGAAGAGAAAACAAAGGCGAGTGGTACAACAATCACACAAACTGTCAGATGTTAAACATCCGTCAGTTTAAAGAAGGACATGCTGCGGGTTTACTGTGCAGTGACTGAGTGATTGTTGTTTCATTTAACTATAAAAATAACCAGCAACCTGCTCTGTAAAGAATGATGTCATGTCACGCGTCTTCTCACCTCACTCCCATCTTGCAGTCCATCACACACGGGAAGTCAAACTCAGCCAGCAGATCCTCCATCTGGTTGTATTTCTGTCCGTCCTTCTCGACGTCTCCATGATAACCAGGGACGTACGGGCACAGGACGTCCCTCATGAGGAGGGACAGACAGCGCTGCTCACATTCACAGTGTTTCTAAAGGAAACACACAGCGACTTATTGACACTCTATTAGGGATGCAACTCAAGTATAAACCTTTTTAATGCAGCAACTTGGTCAAAACGTAAACAGGAATTAAAATCCCAGTGTATGATATACATTGTTATACACCAGATACAGCTGTTTGAGTCGTTATCGGCCTGAGATCAGACTTCTGGATCAGCTCAACATGTTATACCCCGAGCTGCACTGATTCAGTATCAGCAACACGTGGCAGCTCTCGAAACCAGCGTGCATCACATCAGCTTCCTCTTCAGCGACAGACAAGGTGTGATTGGTGTGAAACTTACTTTTAATATGCGTCCGTTGGCTCCGGCCTTGAAGCTTCCTGTAAAGAGACACACATTAACTGTGAAGCGGCTGCAGAGCGCGTTAGGATACAGTCACCGGGAGTAGCTCGACTCAGGTTAGTCAGGGTTAAAGCGAGGCGAGAAGCTGGTTTAAAACAACAACAATAAGGTAAGTGAGGAAGAGCTGCAGGCTTTTCATCTTATGTGTGGCTTGAGCCTCCAACCGCCACGACACCTACATCGCCTGATGTTTCCCCACCCCGATGCTTACCATCCAAACACACACACGCTTCCCCTTAAGGCCCTGCCCTCAAAGAGAGAGCACCAACAAAGACAGACTAATACATTGACTCACATCTTCTTTCAAAAAAAAAAAAACGCACGTGTGTGTATGTCCTCATGTTGAGTGTGTTATTATTATGAATGATGTCATCTGTAATGTGTCCACACACCTGCATGCCCAGCCAGTTGTATCCAGGGATATTTCTTCTTGAAGGACATGACAAACGGCGACCAGTGGACCATGTTCTTAATCTTCTTCCAAGACTTGTGCTACAAACACAAACACAACATCAGTGATCATCCTTCACAATAAGGTTTCGCCAACAATGTGCTTTTCTCACGCTCCACCAGAAGTGTTACCGTTTTATTTAATTTATGATATTTACGATCATTGGCCTACAGTTCACCATAGATGAATGTGTTTAAACTGAACTGACACATGATGATGGTATGATGCAGAGTGTACCAGCTCCATGAAACATGAAAGATGAAGTTAGGGAAGTGTACTAAATGCTCACTCCCTCAGATGACAGTGTGCAGTCTGTTTATAATCACCCAGAGATCAAGTTCTCCTCTGAAACCTTTGGCTGATCTTGCTCTTTTTTTTTTACTGTTTAGTTAAGTAGCCTTGAGAACAAAACACAAGTCTTTAAAACATGCACATGCACACACACACACACACACACACACACTGTGGGGCATCCCTGACACTCCCCACTCCCACACACTCTTTTTTTTCCCCCTGCTGTTAAAGGACATTTTAACTAAACTCCGCCGGATCAAGCCGGGGTTTCCCCTGGTAACACAAACACACACACTTTCTCCAAGGGCTCTCCTTGTCCCTGGCAGAGAGGCATTGAACCGTGGGAATCATGCCACACACACACACACGCACACACACACACACACAAACAAACTCATTGACAAACTGGGACACACGCTGTCTCCAACACACAGACACACACTGCTAGTTGTTTTCAACATCAACGGTTTTCATCTCAGTGACGACGGACCGATTCAGGTTTGGTGCAGTTCTCTGTCTTTGTGAAGAAAAGACATTTTAATATCCGACTGTTAAACTCTCTAAATTGTAAGTTACCTGTAATGTTTACTGAGACAAAGTGAAATATTGAGAAGAGCAAAAGCACAAGACAAAAGTAACTTTTTATTGTTATGTCTGCAGCATTACATCAGATGTAAAAAACTCCAGATGTTCTGTGGGTTTAAACAATGCTTGGCTGTGCAACATTGGGACAGAGATTGTCTACAGAAAATGAGAAAAATCCAAATGTTTTGAGGAGTTCCCTCTTAAAAACACATGGACATCATTTGACACTATGATGGACGTGTACATCCACTTTTAAAGGATCACATCTGGTTGGTGATCATCTTGTGTACCGGTAGTATAACATGTATACTGAAATTCCACATCAAGGTGTGAATGTTAATGGTGTCGGCTCACACGCGGAAGATTTCCTGTGGTCTGCAAATATCAGGAGACATAATATTATGTCTGCAAATAACCAGAGAAGAAGAGAGATGAGAGGAGGAGGAGAGGACGGATAAGATAAGAGAGAGGAGGACCATAGAAGGAGATATATAACCCATGTCACAGAATCTGGACCTGATGAAAATGCATCTGCTGATAGCATGACTATCTATGGTTAGACACACGCACACACACACACACACACACACACACACACACACACACACACACACACACACACACACACACACACACACACACACACACACACACACACACACACACCTTCGGAAACACTCTCTCTCTCTCTCTCTGAGGAGGTGAAGAGTCACATGAAGGGTTTTTTCTCTGCACCACTGAAGGAGAGAGAGAGAGAGAGAGAGAGAGAGAGAGAGAGAGAGAGAGAGAGAGAGAGAGAGCGAGAGAGAGAGAGATAGAACTCTGCAAAAAGTACAACACAGACACACATGAGAGCAGATCACATGGTGGAAACTAACTGGAGGGCAGGTCAGCTGCAATGAGTCTCAGAGAGAGAGAGCTTGAAACTGTGATATTATCAGGATCACTGGCATTCGTGCAACAACGGAAAGTTTTGGTAGCAAAGTCCAATAGTTCTAGAAGGCTACCCAATTGATTTATTGTCATTTGCTGAAGCTCATGTAAAAACAGAAGGATGCCGTTGCAGTTTCAGAAAACAAGGGAAGAGTCAACGTTGGTTTAAAGCAGGATGACCAAGGCAAAAGGAAACGCGAAGGAGAAGCCGGTACAGAGAATCGAACAGGGCTGCTCCCTGTCAGTCGATTAGTCAACCGATTGATCGGCTTAGTCGTAGTCGACTACGATTTCTTCAGTCGATTATTCGTTTTTTTAGGCTTTTTTCATGCTGCATGACATATTTCCAAGAAATGAATATTGTAAGTGGATGTGACACTTTGTGGAGAGACTGCAGATTAAAAGAACTTCTTTGCAGGAGGACAGAACAACAATCTCCACGTCTCAATGTGTAGTTATGACTGGAAACATTATTCGTTTTCTCTGAGTAAATGAAGGTTGAAATGACACTCTTGCCATCTTTCTGATCCACTGTCAGTACATCAGAAGGCTCTGGCTTCTTCTTATCGATAAATACAAAACAGATGAAGCCTTTTTGGCCTCCAGAAGGGTGAGAAAAAGTCAAGCTGAATGTTGACCCCCCCCACTCCTCTTTTCTACCATCTTTGGCCAGTTAGCAGAGAGCGCAAGAGTATCAGACTACAGCTTGGTAAGTAGCCAGGGTCTGCACTTTCTCTGTCAACTCAGACTGTCATGCATCTCCCACGTTGCCCACTTACAGCTGCTGTGTGTGTGTGTAGGTGTGTGTGTGTGAGAGAGAGAGAGAGAGGGAGCTGTGGAGGGCAAGAGAGAAGAAAAGGTCTGGTCTATCTCATGTGTGAGCAATAACAGAAGTTGTCAACGTGTGAAGATTTAGGAACTAGAGACATTCAAATGCAATCAGGTGGAGCAGGAGGAGAGGAGAGGTTTGTGTGAAATGAAATAAATAGGATTATGACTATTACCAGACATATTATTGCTCAATAAAATCTCAACTCCAAACGTTGAGCTGTCAAACATCCCTAAACAAGGACTAAATCCAGGGATAAGAAGCCTCCTGTGATAGTCAACGCACAGCTGCAATAACAGAAACACTGGCTGCACGGGCGACAGTACCTGACGGTGGCTGGTGCGGAGGTGGATGACGGTAATGATGAAGATGGCTCCCACTGACACAACACTCCACACTGAATACAGCCACGCGGGCCCCATCATGGCCGACGGATAATCTGTTCAACTGTCCTGCAGCGCAACCAAACCCTCCTGCTTTTAAAAAACCAAGCGCCTCAGGCTCGCATGCTCCTCTTTCTATGCCCCACGAGATTTACACATGTGTGTGTGTGTGTAGATAAACAATTGTGCATCATTTGATTGGCAAAACAGAGGACAAACATAATCTGGACATGCAAATCTCAGGGCAGAGCATTGGAAAGACACAGACGGAGCTAAGTGTGTGTGAGTGGGTGTGTGAGTGTGAATGCACACCGAGTACTGGGAAAATGGAGAGGCTGCAAGGAAAATATAGCAATAACTTTCATGCACGTGTTTCTGCTTATGCACTTTTGAGCTCGCGCGTACGAGAACCTGTACGCGTTTGTCGCCAATGTGCAGAAACAGAAAGGTTGTGACAGAAGTTACAACACGAGCAGCAACAGACAAAAGGAAACGTCCTAAACAGCTTGATGGTGAGTTCATGAAGCGACACATCTGGCTTTTTATCAAGTCAAAAATGAGCCACGCACATGAATACATCTGGATTCTCAGCTTGGGAAAGAATAGTTTCACAGCTGGCTGGATGACTATCGAGTGTCTGAAAATAAAAACCTTGCGCGCGAGCGTGTCTAAACGTGTGACATGTAGATAACAAGAGACTCGTGGAAAGTTTCGAAATGTGCTCAAATTGTGCTAACACAGGTGACTTGCGAGGGAGACATTTGCGATCGTCGGAACATTTTAGGAATGTGTAAAACTTATTTCAGACGTGAGGTTGCGGGTGCTCAAAAGATTGAAGACAAAAAAGATACACTTTTATAAATATCTGAGTACAGACGCAAAGCAGGAAACAGACTTGTCACTCACAGCTGAATCCAGCCGGCCAATGAGAGCACTAAATATCCCATTCAAAATCAAGTGCTACTATCCAGTTAAAGTCAATATGTCCAGTTGTGTCAGGGGGAAATAATTCCTACAGGTAACTGCACTTTTCTGTCATTTTGAGCTTTTTTACCTGATAGAATTTAAGGGAATATATTACTATTTTCTTTAAATAATCTTCAGCTTCACAGAGTGTTTAACAGTCAGACACGTCTTACTATTCAGTCAGTCACCTTGGTTTCTTTGATTTTTTTTCAATGAGCAAACATGCATGAACCCAAAACTGGGATACAATTCAAAAAAATCCTCCCTCTCTCTCTCTCTCTCTCTCTCTCTCTCTCTCTCTCTCTCTCTCTCTCTCTCTCTCTCTCTCTCTCTCTCTCTCTCTCTCTCTCTCTCTCTCTCTCTCTCTCTCTCTCTCTCTCTCTCTCTCTCTCTCTCTCTCTCTCTCTCTCTCTCTCTCTCTCTCTCTCTCTGCCTAGAGAAAAGTCAGCCTCTCATCTTTTTTTCTGGCTCGTTGCTCTCCGACGTCCTCACTGTCTCTCCTATCTCTAATCCCAGACCAGCTGAATGACAAGAGGAGAGCAGGAAAAACAGTGAAGTTTCCATTGAGATAGAGAGAGAGAGAGAGCGAGAGAGAGACAGAGAGAGAGAGAGAGAGAGAGAGGAAACGGTAAGAAAAGGAACTTCTTGCAGACAGGAAGTGGGGGGGGGTTGCCGCTTGCCTCAGCGACAGTATTTTCCACATCCGCCGCTGACTACAAACAAAAGAAAGAAAGAAAGAAAGAAAGAAAGAAAGAAGGCCTTGCCCTCTGTAAACAACAGAAACAGCACGGAGGGGGAAAAGAAGCACTGAGGCAAAGAGTTTATATCGGCCAGAAATGTGCATCTTGTTCTTCAACGTCTGCAGATACATTTTAACGCAACATGCATTTGCACAAGACAAGTGGCAATTACCCCGTACATTATTGAAACGCCATAGAAGTAAAGACATCATTTACAGATGTTTCTTTTGTTTTTTTTCACCAAGAGATCTGCTGTGACACAGGGCAAACAGATATTACACATTTGCAGGGAGGGATGAAACGAGCAGCAGAGTGGTGAGAATGGTAGAAAAAAAACAACAACTTGGGGCAAAGGGTAACTCTGGGTTACACATGTGTAATGTGTGTAGCAGCAGGGGAAACACTGATGCACGCTTCTGTTTTCAACGGAGAAGTGCTGAGGAAACAACAAGCCTGATATCTCTCACCACAAGGTCCCCTTGCAGATACAAATAATGCAACTGTCTTGAGTTTGCAACGTTTAGACTGAGACGCACACGCGCACACACACACACACACCCAGACACATGCAGACAACATTAAACTGCAAGGGGTGTGATGCAGGCTAAACCACGTGTGTGTGTGTGTGTGTGTGTGTGTGTGTGTGTGTGTTTGATGCTTGGAGAGTGCACGATAAATCTCTTAGCAACCACGGCTGGTGAGTGGAAAAATAGCTTTGCAAAAAAAAAAAAAGTGCCGGCTACATGAAGGCGAGAAACGGACACCTAAAAGAAAGAAAGGGTGGTTAGATGTTTGTGATGTGGCTGTTCAGTTACGCCGTCAGTACTGTAGTGCGATAAGGATGACTGGTTTCCAAATTGAGGTCACTCAATGGAACATTAAAGAGCACTTCTGACTTCAGATCAAGCCGCAGCTCTGAAACACTCCTAAATGAAACACTCTGGGAGGTTTCTCCTCTTGCTCACGAACAAGCAGAATAAAAGAGTGGTCATGTTCATATGCAGCGAATCTGATGTATACAAATTAACCAGAAGGTCTGGAAAAACATATTCTGTTAATATCGCCGTTGCATTTAGAAATGCAACCTCCAGTGTGTGAACTTACACGTCCCTTTTCTCTGCACAAACACTTGCATTCGTGCATAAAGCAGGGTTTCCCCATGAGTCTCTGACAACATGTGAAACCACACTTCACGTCTGCCCTGGATCCCATGCTACTAATAGACACTCCTTCACCCAAAATGTCAGCTTCAGTCACTGCAGGCCGACCCGACTCCTCATTAAGAGAGGCGGTTAACATGCACACGCACTCACTCTCACCAGCAAACTCACACAGAAACACCAAAACGAAGAATTGACCGGTGTTCCCCCCCCCCCCTCTCACAAGAAACCAAGCAGGCACTCTGTAACACACACACACGCACACACAAACAAGAGTTGGACACACACCCATAAACTTACAGGCTCTCTGTCTCACACACACACACACACATACAGCTGTGAGAGGGAAACTCAGTTTGACGTCACAGCTTTGCTAGGCAACCGGCCGCTGTGGTAGCGAAGATTTTCCACTGCAGTGCAAACACGGCGTGTGTCTAAGTATGTGTGTGTGTGTGTGTGTGTGTGTGTGAGAGCTTTTTTTGTGCTTGAAGTCTAGTTCAGGACACAAAAAATGACTTTTCTTCCAGTCCAAAACAAACACTCTTCTGTTGTGCTGGTCGGAGGTGAGCTCACACTCACAGTTGGATAAACAAGTGCAGGTGAAGATTCATGTTCGGGTCGGTGCGACATTAGTGACAGTGTGGCTGTAGAGAACATCCGAGACTGTGCGTCTGCAGAGGGTGTGTCGGCGTTAGCAGACGTATGTGTGTGTGTGTGTGTTTCACAGCATGGGTGCAGTCCGCATTCCAAAAGACGCGTCTGTTTATATAATGGATGCACGTTATGAAGAACAACACGCGTATCGGAATGCGTCCCGAGCTCTGCTGACGGTACAGAGTATCACCACACCTTCTGTTCATGTTCACGGCGAGGCCTTCTCGAGTCCGGCCCCACTTCCGCTGTGCTGCAGCTTCTGCTCCGCTAGCTGAAGTTCCTTTCATCAATCGCTCTCTGAAGAGCTGAAACATGACGGTGGGGTTTTCTGTACGATGTGCAGCTTTAAGAGCAGCTCCCCACCAAGTTTTCACAGCAAGTATGATAAAATAAATTAAATTAAATTGCAGTTGAAGAGGGTAAAAAAAATGCTGCAAATTATCTTTTTTCTTTTAGAATATAAAATGTCATAAAAGATGCCAATAACAGTTACCCAGAGGCTTTTTTTGTTTAACATTCCATCAACAAAGACATTCATCTCATTGTGATATAAATTACATAATAGCAGTTCATCTTCATAATTGGGAGACAAGAGCCTGCAAATGTTTGGCCTTTTGTGTTTGATACATAAGTCAAACAATTGACCTCATTACCAAAGCTAGCATTCATCTTCTGTAAGTGTTGTACATTATCTTTAGTCTTGATGCTATTAGGCAAGTTGTGTTTAAGACCTCATTATTTTGTAGTCAAATCCTGTAAAACAAAAAAAAACAGTCTTTGGATATCTTCTTAGCAAAGTCAATTTTCAAGCGTTTTGCTTTTTCATGTATGTCCCATGAGGTCTCATGTGTAGCTGTTTAGTTTGAAACTGCTGTGATGGGCGTGGAGCTGATGCAGAAAGGTAGAAGTGCACACGAAAGCAAACAACTGGATCTCACCTCAGCAAAGAAGTACGGTAACTCTGCTGCTGGCAGATTCTTCTCTTCTCATTCCTCACAACTCAACTGAAATCAACAAAAGAAAAAAAACAAACAGACGCCAATCTTTTGCAGGTGCCCTCTTTGCTGCCAATTTACTCGGAAAACATATACCGCCGGTACATTTGTGCCTTCTAACCTTGGAGAGATGCCCAGCCGTCAAAAGATGAGCCAAACGGTGTCTATATATGGCTCTGCTCAGCTTCCAGCCTCGACTTGTTCAGCGTGTATACTCAGAAATGAGTTGATATGATCCAAAAGATGATGACCACAGCAGAGCCGATGTGTTCGTACAGGAAATTTAAATGTCACGCAAAGGAGCACTAATGAATTAAAGCTACGGTGGACGGACTCTGATACATGCATTCTGCAGAAAGCCCTGGTCTTACTCATGTTTCTCTCCACGCATGGTGTGTGTGTGCCAGAGCTACACTTATCTGTGTGTATCCGAGTATGAACACGGCCCTTTAAGTGTTTAATGTTATATGCCAAATAAAGTCGTGTCACTCCTGCAATAAATAGCGATGAGAAGAAGACTTCAACCTGGCTAATCTGCAGCACATATTGTAACAACTCTTCCTTTCATGCTCCTCTTTTCTTCTGTCTCTCTCGCTCTGCCAGTCTTCCTCTCTCAGTATCGCTCCTCTTCTCTCTCCGTCTCCTCTCCTCTTTCCTACACACCTCCCACACAAGCTCTATGTGTTTCTGCATGTTTGCCTCCTGCATATACATACACCAGGTTTCCTTCAAATCTACGGACAAAGGGCGCGAATAACCCGCATGTTTCACATCTTTGTGGGGGGGGGGGGGTCCAGACTTTTGCTATAGCAACAGTAAGCTCAGTCAGATTTGACTTCCAGCAGGAGCTTCTGTCCCTTCTCTCCGCCTGGATCGAGCGAAAAAAGGAGTGACCACAAATATGCAAAGAGCAACACAAACACGATTCAAATTCCATCAGCCAAATTCATTTAAACAAATCGTTTGGGACCCATGTCACCTGGGAGAGCTGGGCCATCCGTTTTCGGGAGGGGTCATTTGATTAAATATGCAATACATAACCTGGAAGTCTTGAAAATCATAACAAGAATATTACATTTCTTTCTGCTGCTGCCTCTCAAAATGAGAGCAAACGTGGAACATTAGGTCTGAATGATTAGAAATACGTCTGGAAATATGCAGATGCTGCATTGATCGCAGCGTGATGAGTGTTCAGTCACATGGGGGACACCTCTTCGTTTTAGAGCTCATGGATGATTCATGATGGTTCAACTGGTAGGAAGTAAACATGATGAGCACATCCCTCCTGAAGCCACAGTTTGAAGTCCCTAAATAAAGCGACACGTTTGGGACATTGTTTCAGAAACACTGGTAACAAATCACTTATATAATCCTTCGTTAGATCGTGTTTCAAAGCAGAAGTGAAATGGCCCCGTGAACTCATCCTGGCTACAAACAAAAACACATTCACCCACCCACCTACACTCACACACACACACACACACACACACACACACACACGCACACACACACACACACACAAACAGGACTCAGCCTCCTCGTTGAACGTCCTCCAAATGCAGGCAAAGCCTAAGTGTGTGTGACTGGCAAATTCTCTCGCTTTCCCTTTTTTCAATCACCCGTGCTCTGTCTTTCTCTTTCTCTCTCACACTCACACACACTCACACACACACACACACCCCCTCATGTTACCCTCACACTAATAACACCCCTGCACACACACACACACACACACACACACACACACACACACACACACACACACACACACACACACACACACACACACACACACACACACACACACACACACACACACACACACAGGTTGGGGCACAGAGCTAGCTTTGTTACTGTGAATGTCAACCATTACTCAGGCAGAGAGCTCTGGCCAATTTGACACAGGAGCACCCAGCAACATGCACGGGCACATTCGAACACACACACACACACACACACACACACACACACACACACACACAGACTCGGACACACACACGGACACATTTTGAGGCGCAATTGTTAACGGAGACCCGCAGACAGATTCTTAACCATGATCTGGCAAGATTAGTTGCAAAATCGCCAGTTCACGAGTCTTTGTCAACATTTGATTATTTCAAATTCTAAACATGTTGATGTTCATCAAGTACCATGTCCACCATATTAGTTCAGCGTGTTAGCACTGTACCAAATTAAATCTACTTTAATTAAATCTATAGAGATATTTCAGAGGATAGATACACCATTTGACCTGTTGGTGGCACTAGAGGAAAAGTCTGGAGATTACCAAAGTCAGAGGGATTTATCCTCTGAGGACCATGAATGTCTGCACAGAATTTCATGTCAATCCATCAGATAATTGTTGAGATATTTCAGTCAGGACCAGAATGGTGAACCGAGCGACATTGCCATTGTCTAACAACATTTTGGAATATTCCTGTGAAGATATCCCTTGACAAATCTATGTGTCTGATTTTTTCCTTTGTGAATGATATTTGGCAATCCAGGCGAATACAGTTTCCAAAGGTCATCGCCATTCACAACTACAAAAGGTCTCCACTGAACACACACACACACACACACACTAGCTGACGCTCTCACTTGGCTCTACTTACTGCTTTCTGTTGAGACGTGAGGACTGCAGGGTTGAGAAGCTGCTCCCCTTTCTCGGTATCACTGGAAATATCCTCCTCCGACTCTTCCCAGGACGAGGAGAAGCCGGCGGAGGAGGCGGAGGAGGACGACAGCTTCCTGAGGGAGTGGGTGGAGAAGTTTGGCCCCGGGACGGGGCTAGAACCGGGTCTAGGGCTGCAGCCGAGTCCCTGGTCTGAGCCAGGGCCTTCAGAAGTTTGAGGCTGGCTTTCCAAACCGTGGTCGGTTATGATGACTGCGGGGATGGAGGGAAGGATGCAAGGAGAGTGGTTTGAGGTGTGATCAGCATCCAGCAAACAAGGGGGGCTCTCCATGCCTTGTGTCAGAGGAAAAGCATTGATTTCTGGGTTAACCTCCGACATGTTTGCCTCTGTCTGGAGCGGCATCGCAAGACACGACCGGCCCTCTCGCTCATCTCTCGCTTCACTCTCTGTCCGTTCTCTTTCGTCTCCCAACATCTGTTTGTTTTCCACCTCCCCTCCCTCTTTTTTCTCTCTGTCTGTTGTTGCGTCTGGGTTTAATGTCTCAAGGAAGCCCTGAACGACAGACGGTCCGTCTACACTGGGAGTTTGCATTGTCGTTTCTGAATGGCAGCCATTTTGACCGATCAGTGTCTTGTTTTCTGCGTTTGTTTTTGTAGCACTGTTGTCCTTTTCGTCTTGTTTCCTTCCTCCTCCTCTCCTTTCTCCCTCTATAGTTTCTTCCTCCCTTTCTCTTCCATTTTGGACAACACAGGGAAGTTTACTCTCGAGCGGGTGGGCCATTGGGCATTCAGGGGTTTGGCTGGTCGATCGTCTTGGAGAGCGGGGGCTGCGCTGGAGCTCAGTGTTTAGCACTTGGGCACGAATTCCAGAAATGTGGGCCTCAAAAATGCCCACTTTCCCCCGGACCTGGAAGACACAGAAGACAAATAAAGGTTTAAATGCAACTACAGTTTGGTTTCCTTGGTTTAACTATTAGCAAGTTTACTTTGATGCATTCTTTTCATATTTGGCTCATTTCACAGGTGCACTGGTATCAACAACGTGACAAAATGTAACAAAATATCATCACAATCTCCTACTAATGTTATGAAAATGGAAAAGAAAAAAGCTAACTCCAGAGTTTCTCAATATTTGGCATTAAACAGACTGAAGTGTGAAACCAAAAAAAGTGCGTGACTAAAAATGTGGGTTGGCTTTCATCTAAATACAAAGAAGAAGAAAATAAATAAGGAACTAAATGTATGTTGTTGAAATGCTCTACACTGTATATTGATCATCAAATTTAAATTCCAAGTAATCTGAACCTGATAATCACATTTTGGTCTATCTTTAGTTGAATCAATGCATATTCATTTACATTAGGAGATACAAACTAGTCACACGGACTCACAAACGTGATTACTGGAGAGATTGTAATCTGAGTTCAGGGAGGATGGATGATGACGGTCGGAGATGCTAATTTGAGATGAAGCTGAGAAACATTATTTAAAATGACAATATCGAATTAAAAGCCCTTTCTCGGAAATAACAAAGACTGGAAGTCCGAGTTTCCAGCTTTCCGTATCGTAACAACAACAAAGTAAAACCGACTGCTGTGTGAGCGTCAGTTCAAACACTCGTGTGGTGTTTCCCTCTTCTGCTTTTGCTCTGCTCGGCTTTCACAGATTGAGTAACTGCAGCGTTTTAGGATCAGCGAAGCAGAGTGAGATTATAGTGCTTACTGGCATTGTTCTGACTTGCCCAACAAATTTATAATTAGGCCGTAAATTCTTCCGAGGTTGGATACACGGTGGCTCGAGCATTCCGAGATAAAGACAGAGACAGAAATGACACAGAGGGAGAGCTGCACATGTACAATCACCTCAACGTTCTGCAGCTCTCGGTGTATCTGCAGCAGCTGTGCCTGGCGTCTCCTTTCCTCCCTCCTCTCTCCTTCAGCCGTCTCCCCTCCCCTCTCCTCCTGCCCCTCTCCTTCCCCTCTCTCCTCGCCGCCGGGCGAGCTCAGCCGTCGGACCCGCTGGCCCACATTGACTCCGAGGAGCTCCGGGCTGCGCGGGGAGGGGGAGGGGGAGCGGGCGTGGGGGCCGGGGGAGAGCGAGGATGAAGGGGGGAAGACAAAGGTGCGATCCAGGGTCCGAGGGCTCGTCTAGGAGCGGACACACAAGACGGGGTTATCAAGTGACGGTAATTCACCGGTGGAAATGCCATGCAGACTATCTTCTCATTTTTATCCTTTAATTATGATTATTATTTGTTTCATAAAGACATGTGCACCATCAGCCCAACATGTCTTCCAGTTGATGTGTCTGCTTCCTGTCTGTTTTTACTTGAAGTTGGAAATCAAGTTGTAACGACAGACAGCACTTTAATGTGCATTCATGCTCTTTGATTAATAACTGATTATAAACATTTTTGTATATTATTAGACTGCTGTGATGTTATGATGAATACTAGTAGAGACAGGGCTGTACAAAAGAACCTCTGTGGGCTCCCAGATGATATGTGCACGAGTTGTAGGGATCGCTGTAACACACAACAGCCTTTGACTCAGGGAAAATACCAACGCCGATGCGCTTATACACATGGCATTACACACAGATCAATTATGAGATTGCGGATTTCACAATCAGCAGATGGATTTATTAGTTGTTCTTTTGTAGTCGTGCTTAAATCACATGTCCGCGATCATAAAATCCTGCATTTGGTTCAAACCACAAACGAACCGAAACTCCTGATCACGAGTTCAACTGCTTCGTTTGTAAGAGTTTATCTGCGATATTTCTTCTTTCAAAAGTGATGAAGTCTTTCTTTAACGGGCACTATCCTCATGTAACTACCATCAGTTTGATATTAATTATTATATGTTTGTTGCCATTTCATTCACACTAAGTTGAATATTTTTGTAAATGCCAGAACTCTCAGTAAAGAAATATCATCTTTGTTTTGGTGAACTTTTAGAAAACAATCTAAATAAAGATGATCGGTGTTTTCAGACGTCGTTACCTTCGGGCTGGTTGGGCTGTAGAGACCTCCACCCGGCGCTCCCCCACCCAGTAACGGACAGTAGGTGCTCCGATCTGGAACCGGCAGCAAGGGTCGACCGACTGGACTGGTTCTAGATCGAGAGGTGGTACTAGAGGAGCCTGGCGGGGTGTGAAACGGATTACTGCTGCGGAGAGGAGAGGGTTGGTTGGTTTCTGTGTGTTCTGGCTATAGCTATCATAAGTTTTGCATTTTGTGGCCTCTTTACAGAAAAAACATACCCAGAAATATAATTCAGTAGCTGGTTTTTGCGGACTAAAAGCAATAAAAGACAAACAATGTGACAGACGGCGTAGAAACAAAAAACACGGACCTGTTCATGACTCCGAGGCCGTTCAGGTTCAGGGCAGACGCTGCCATCCCCGCGGCCAGGCCAGGGGCTTGGAGTGCTGGGTACACATCGGACAATGTCCCCCTGAAGCTGCAGGTCTGGAGGTCTGGAGGACAGCGCTCAGCCTTTCGTCCGCATTCGGTCGGCAGCTCCACACTGCTGGAGAAAGAAAACAAGTGGAGAAAGTTCATTTTCCTGAGCCTAACCTTTTAGATTCATAATAGTCAAAGGGTTAGTATGGGAAACATTTAAATAAAAGCCCCGTTTCAAATAGGACAGCCACTGGAAATTCAATTTTCCATCCCTAACCACGTCATCATGGACAAAGAAGATTATTCATGTCGCGCTGCTGTTAACTCAAGACAAAATATATCATTGTTCCAGCTGGGATTCAAACTAAACGACAGAATAAAGTGAAAGGAGTGGACGTGTTCCACTCACTGGGAATAATTTGCCTTTTCTTCTGTTAATGTTTCATAGAGGCTGAGATTTTTAGAAGGCTCATTTGAATCAAACAGCAGTTTTATTACAATCCACCTCTCCATCTAGTAAATATACACAGAATGTCTTCAAGAGTTTCACACATTTAACTGTAGGAACCTTTTTCATAGCTGAGCTCAACTCCTCTTTGTTCTCAAAGGAGCAGCGACGCGATGGCCAACTCGATCGTTTGTTTGAAATTAGCTCCTTTGAAGTGACATTCTTTCAGGGAGAAAAGGAGGGCAGCGCGCGGAACAGGGCAGAAAAGATGGAGATATGGTGACACATGCAGAAAGGGGGGATAAGAAAAGGCAGGAGGTAGAGAGAGAGAGAGAGAGAGAGAGAGAGAGAGAGGCAAACAGATCAGAAAGTGGCAGCAGATTTAAACATAGAAGGAGAAGGAGAGCTTGAAAGTGGGGAAAACATGGAGGAAAGGCAGCAGTTCAGCTGTAGGAATCTCCTTGACGTAGATAAAGACGTGTGGAGCGACACCCAAAGTCAATGAATGAGCGCTTCTCTTTTTTTTTTCTCCGCAAACGACAGACAGCACGTTCACTATTTAGGTCTGCAACACGGCAAGGGGTCTAGTACTCTGGTAGGAAACCAAGAGGTCGTTGTAGCTCCTGAATCAGCAGGGTTGGAAGGTGAACTGCTCTGAAGTCTGCTGTTTTCAGAGTGATTTAGATGGACCCTCAGGGGCTCCACTCACCACACAGCCAATCATCATCATCGATTGTGTTCGAGTTCACACTCGGAACCGGAGCGACATGTAGCATCACATCCTGCTCCCAAACAGGGAGAGACAGCAGAAATAAGCTATGCAAATAAGCTTCACTGGAGTCGACGAGTGGTGTTGTCGAACTGCGTAACACTTTGCAGAAATGCCCAATTTCACAACGGATTCGGATTTTGCCGAATTTGTTTGAACTTATTATCATTTTCAAGCTTAAGAAAATGCCAAATGCAGCGATGGCCACAAGTCCAGCGTCCTCGTATTTGATTGAGACGGACGAGTGATGACTCAGAGCCGGCTGACTTACAGTCTGCTTTGTA
This sequence comes from Lycodopsis pacificus, assembly GCA_028022725.1. Classification (NCBI taxonomy): domain Eukaryota; kingdom Metazoa; phylum Chordata; class Actinopteri; order Perciformes; family Zoarcidae; genus Lycodopsis; species Lycodopsis pacificus. The sequence continues at coordinate 5,351,018 of CM051705.1, read as the reverse complement.
TAACATGTGAGATAAGCATGAGCGGTCATTACTGGTGTCTGGACTACAGGCAAATCTTTTTTTTCCCTTTATATCTTTCAAATGCCAAGTGATCGTTTTTACACAGAAATCGATGAGAAATTAGAGTAAATATTAACTCATGTTTCCTTTCATGAACAAAGTTCTCTCTCGTCTTAAATGGGATGTGTGTGTTTGCAGAGAACAGACACACTTTTGACATTTTTCGTACCATGTGATCACTTCAGTCTTCCACAACTAAACTGAAGCTCCGACATCTGGAAGAGGAAAGCTGCTCTTGGGCTCATTCAAGCATACAGGTATTGTTGACATCGTGTGCTGAGCTGCCAGAAACTGCCCTGGGTGTGTGCTTCTGATTCCAGATAAGTAAAGACACCAGGTCCTGAACTAGAGGGTAAACAAGGGATTTCCTTGTTGGGGAGTGACGCAGTTAGAGGGCCAGGAAACAATCTTGATGGCTTGTCTCTTGCGTAGTTTACTACACTTACATCCCCTATGTTTCAGTGAGAACAACACGAGTCAGGCCTCAGAGTGGATCAAATGAGAGAGAGAGGGAGAGAGAGGGAGAGAGGGGGAGGGGGGGAGGACACAGTGCAGGACAAGGACCAAGAGAGAAAGACAGAGGAGCGAGGAGGGAAAGAGAGAGGTGTTCACGGCTATTTTGGTTCCGTCGTCTATTCTGAGTCTTTCATGCAGAAGTAGCGGATTTACGTTCAGTGAAAGGGCTGTAATGAAGCAGCAGCACTGGGCACCGGGAACACATATCACAGTGCATGTTGAACATGGTCAGCTGCATCCCAAACACTTTTCCTTTTCTTTTTCTCAGCTCAGGCTCGACTTCTCTGAATCCCGTGCTCGGGTATATCGTCAAGGTTTTGGATATGAAAGTATGAAAGGGTAGAAAACTGGAAAAGAATTAAACTCTGAGCTGATTCGACTCTCAGATGCCGTCGGAGGACATCACATCCTAACCTGCTTAAAACAAATGCAGTACATTTGTCAGGATGAAAACATTCAGCAGAGAAAGGCCTTAATAAAACACATGTTGTCTCCTGGATCCCTCTCTGACGCCCACTTGTCTCCGCCTCTCTCACACATAATATGTCCAAAAAGATACACGTGTCAGCGGAAAATACGCTCAGGTATTCATGAGCACCGTATTGACACGACAAACTATTCCAGATGTCATATTAGTACCAATTAACAACAGCCATGAAGCGGGGTAGTGAAGCAAATCACGGCTCTGGAGATGACTTATGGCTTATTTGCCATAATGATATTATAGAAATACAGCATTTAGCACTGTAAAGGGTAGCAGACACCGGTGTTGACGAGTGTGTTTTAAGCGTACGTATACCTTCTGAACGCTGTCGGTGTTTCACCGCGGCCTAATGTCAGATTGCGTGGGACTGCTTGAGTATTCAAACTGTCCACTCGCCTACACAAGTGGGCACGAAACCTACGCACAGACGTCTGAGCGCAGCGCAGCGGAGAAAAGGTTTTAAAGATGCGGAAATTCAAACGCAGATGGCAGTATGACAATATAATACAATGAGTCAGATATTGTTCTGAAGTTTTCTATCACAGTATAGGTAATTTGATATCTCAGTAACAACATGTATCACAATATAGCATGTTTTCTGGTAATTCAATAATTCAATTCATAACAAATATTTTTTTTGTATACTTCTGTGATAAAAGTATTTTCTCATTTTAATTTGGTGCAAAACAATTCGATTTTCTGAGAAATTTCAGTTAGTATGTGCTTGTTATTATCAACAATGTAATTGTGTATCACGATATCTCAATATAGGACATTTCATCGCAGTAAAGATGATAAATTATCATATTGAATTACCACCCGGCCCTATACTTTGCCATACTGTTTATGCTATTGAAATCCAGTATCTCTCAGGACTAAACTGTGGTAATGTTGGCTTTTTACATGACTTTTTGCATCATTATATTGTAACTTTATTTGTCAGGTATTTAACTCCCTAAAGTAGCCCCCTGTCAAGATCCTATATAAGATCCTGTCTGCTATTTAATCCACTATTTCTTCAATGGAGTACTATCTCACGATCAATATTGCGATCTTAAATTACTCCACCACAACAGACCCACGATGGGATACTCAAAGCAAAGAACCACACTTGATGCTTTATGGTTCCCAGAAGGGAAAGCGGCCTCAAGGGGCACATAAACAAAATTAGATATAACTAGAGCATCAACGAATAGTTGATTTATCGATTAGTCGATTGACCGAAAATGAATTGGCAACTATTTTGATCATAGAATATTATTCGTTTAAGTACTTTTTTTAAGCAAAACATTGACAGATCCATCTTTTCCAATGTGAAGATTTTTTGGAATGACATTTGGAAAAAATGTTCACTATTATCTGTTATTTTATTGACCATGAATTGATCATGAGAGAAAATACACAGTAGACTAAACGATGATGAGAAATAACCTCTAACCAAATGCTAACGATCTAATGCTAATGTAAAGCAAGTGGGTTCCTGTAGCTGGTCCCATTGTGGATCTGGTTGCAAACTGGTAAAATAATCAATTAAGCCCCAGGTGTGACAACGTGTGTTGTCTCCTCCAGCTGTGTTTTTATGAGTGAACAGTGATGGACAAAACATGCAGGTATAGCTGGAGAGCACATGTGTACAAAATCTGAGAAAAAAGCTGAGTTTCAGTTGTTTGGATGTCAATATTTGAGATAACATTTGTAACATGCAGTTGTTAGAAGCGAAACATGAATGGATTGAATCTGCATCTGTAATCACAAAACATATATTAAGAAGTAAGTCTCAAGAAGCCTACATACCTCTGCGTGTACTTAGTGTGCATTTTCAATTGGAAAATAAGAATACAATGTTTTAAAAACTACTTAATTAGTTTGATTGTCTCCCCTACTGAACGGGTAGGCCTGTAATCCCGACCACTCTCCATCTACAGCAGAGGTGGTGTTATTAAAGTGTAATAAACAATAACCTCCTCGGATGGAGGTCCTGGTACCTTACCTCCGCGCTGGGCCGTCCTCTCCGAGCCTTTTCTCCGGGACACTTTTATTGGTCTGGAGTGATATTACAGACACACACCAAGAGCTGTAAACCGAGGATGGCTCTTCTCAGTCGGCGTGTCTGGCTCCCACAAAGACACGGCTCCTCGTGCACCAAAAAAACAAAACGTATGATCTGCTCCTCTTGGGTTGCGCGTGTGTGTGTGTGTGTGTGTGTGTTTCTTTTTCCATAAACTAACTTCTTCGACGCGGAGTTCTTTTTCTTCACCTTTTCACCCAAAAAAAAAAATCCTCCTCCACAGAGGGAGAAGATAGAAGAAGAGAATGTTTTCTCTCTGGTTATTTCAGGAAAAACTTCAAAGCCTTTCGTGCCGAGCAGTGGAGTCCTCTCTCAGTTTGCATGCACAGTTTCTTGGGAGGTTTCTGTTGTCAGTCATGTGTGCTGCTCGACACCACTGTGCGCGTAGTAAAGCGCTGTTTGCCTGTGAGTTTGAAGCCGGAAGCGAAAAGACAGCCTCTCTCTCTCTCTCTCTCTCTCTCTCTCTCTCTCTCTCTCTCTCTCTCTCTCTCTCTCTCTCACTGAAAATGGAAAACCGTGCGCGCGTTGGTTTGTTGTCGCCAGTTTCAACACGCACGTGCAGTGCGGGGAAGCCCTCAGATAATGCTATGCGTGCACAAGCGCGTGAGGTACTTGGTACGGGTTTCTGCAGCATTAAAGATGTGCTACTTCCCAGGTGCACATCAATGCATCGCTAATTAATTATACTCCAGTGGTGTGGTATTCTGAAATGGGTCAGCAGCCTACTTTCACTTTTGGTATTTTAGGTAGCCTATATTTTATGATGACTCTACTAATGCAATGATGTTTCTGCAATACGTTTACTTTTAACACACCTCCTGTACTGAGATCTGAGTACTTCTACCAACGATGATACACCAAATACTTCATTACAAGTAGGCTATTATAGGTAGAATTAACTTTAGCATGTAATGTAAGTATCAAAATGTGCTCATTATGCAGATTGTGTTTAATTACTATATATATAGTATATAACATACAGTTGTTATATATATATATATATATGTGTATAATGTTATTGGATTAGTACAGATTTATTAACATGTAACACTATTTTGATGTTTGTTGTTGTTTTTTGATGTCGTCAGTAGTTTAAGGGTGCAGTGTGTGGGATGTGGCGTCATCTAGTGGTGAGGTTGCAGATTGCAACCTCGATTGTATTTAACGTGTAAAATTGTAATCTGAAAAGCAACTGAAAGTCTGAAATGAAAAGTAGCACATACATTTATACTCAGATAAAGTACAAGTACACTTGACTGGTTGAGTAAATGTACTTTCCACAAATGCAATAATGCTTCAATAAAAGACAACACATGGTCCGTATATTACCACTTTATAGCCTACATACACGATACAGCACACACTAAAAGCTACTACAACTCCATAATCAAGGCTGGGTCACTGAGTGGCAAGCTGTTTGTGGTGAAGTGATTAATAATAGAAACGTAAGTGGAAAGGCCGCACACCCACACAGGTGTTTTCAATACTCCGGCTAATTACACCTCTGGTCAGGTTCAAATTTGCTCACTTTTTGCCTGAGGGCAAAATCATTACAGACAATCAATTGAAGAAAATATACAACAGGGTGACATAAAGTTTCACAACTTGAATGTAATAGTAAAGTAGGAGAAGGCCTCTTTTATTTGTTAATCCAATAGAAACATAAAAATGTAATCAACATAGAAAACAGTCACTAACAGAAGCACACATCAGCTTTTTGTATTACAAATCTAATTTACAATATTTACCTAAAACATACCAAAGCAGGCATTCATTGAATGTGTGTGTGTTGGTGGCCACGTGTCCATGATTTAATATCTGTACTCAGTGTTTGTATGCCGGTATAAAGAACGGCTGGAGATAGGTTGAGAAGGCCAGCATGAAAGGACTTTGGCCTCATTTGAGTCCTGGCGCACCGATGGACAAGTCAGGAGGGCGAAGTTATGGCTTTGCCCAGGCTGGTTTTATCAGGGGTGGAGTAATGTTGACCACAGGTGTGGATGTATAGTCCTCTGATTCAAGGAGCACTTAAAGGAAACACACTCCCCTTCAATAAGCGTCTGTAGATAAGGGCGATAGTGACTGGTAGAGTGTTTCACCCTTTTCTTTTAAAGGATGTCAAGAAAATGTCCTATGTTTCGAGATATCACACTTATCCATGGATACAGGAGGATGAGGTTCTCTCCACTGTTTCTATTTGAAACACTCCGTGTGTCTGAGACATGTGGGGGTCTGGAGGGATCGGATGTCAAAGTAAAAGTACTGGAAATATCCTCCAGCTGAAATAAACAGCATTGCTCAATATTCTTAATCTTTCTTCATCATCAAAGTAAAGATTGCGATCATTCAATCTATAAGTTTAGACATTAGTGTTGCATGCGTTTGCAGAATAAAAGCAAAACAATAACGAAACTGAAATCAAACTGAAAGTGATGGAAACTTTTAGAGAAGTTTCATTTTTAATTGTAACTAATTGAATCGAGATAATTGTTTCAGAAAACGTTATTCAAAGATGTCAGTTTAAATGGGTCATGCGGTTTGAATAAACATGGGATGGGTTGTGTATTATATACTGGTCAGTGGTGTTGTTACATGAAGAGTCAAAGTCAAGTAATAATAGTGAATCTCTGTGACATAATAGCGTCGTTTGAACCAGTTTAACAACAACAACATAAATGTTCTTCAGATTTAATTGCATTCATTTCTTTCAGTCAGTAACGGGGACATCTTGTGACATGAGCCGGGTGTCTCACAAGCACGATCAGCTGTTTATCTGGGCTGAGATGTGTTTCCTCTGAACTCTCTTGGTGTGAAATACACAAAATTGCTCACATTCTTTTATGGGGAAGGCTTGACTGTGTGACTTTGTGTAGAGTGTGAAAGAATGAAAAACCAAAACCACATCCAGTGGTCTTCCACTTGAGGAAAACGAGGCTCTTCTCACGGACAAATGAATTCAAGTCGTTGTTCTTAAACGAAGATAATCTGCTCTCTTCAGGACATACATCACTGAGGTTTTTTCCTCCCTTTTTCTGTCATGGATTCAGATGAGACTCAAGATGAAAAGAGGAGCTACTGACCTCTAGTGGTCTGTCGGTATTATAGATTATACAGGCTGTCAGTGAGGCCGCACCGCCGCTCTGCTTCAGCACAGGACGGTCAACCGGGCCGTGAGATAAAGAAAGAAACTTACAAATCATTCCATTTTTAAAGCACAAATAATCAGCATTATACATTAAAACATACAGATGGCTACAGGCCTTAAATGTATCTATTAAAACCTGACTCATACATCATTTGATTTGTAGATCATTTAATGATCACATTTTGCTATTATAACGAGGTTGCTGTATAAGATTATGTTATTTTAAATTTGTAATAACTACTGGCTCTTAGAACAACTGATACTGATACTCATTGTGTGATGGAGGGTCGAATGAGCTAAATACACAACTACCCAGACCCTGTAAAGTACTGCCACACTGCTGTTCTTCATTTTAGGATGTATACCTTTTAATACATTCATTATTATAAACTTACTTGACGCTTTGGCAATATTGTTTTTGTTACATTTGTGCCAATAAAGCACAAATTCAATTGGATAGAGCAGGTTTAACACAACTATTTTATACAAACACTAACACTAACCCCATTTTATGAAAATCATTGATGCATCAATAATCATATTCCAATAATATTGTATGCATTGTTCCAAAATGGGCCATACGGCAAAATTACCACTTGTATTTTTGATACTTTAAGTAAAGTGCGATGTTAAAACTTTTGTGCATTTACATACTGTTATACTACTGTTGTACTACTGTTGTACTACTGCATACTTGTAGATGATATGAGTACTACACCTCTTCTGTTGTGGTGCATTCAGCTCACACCTGTTCACGAAGTTACGAGATAGAGAGACGTGGTTGACTTCATTTTAGTTGACGCTAAATGAATGTGTAATTATATGGTTCAAACTTAATATGCTCGTAATTACAGGCTTCTAATGCATGTTGACGCGGTAACACAGGACAACACGGAGCTTATTGAGATGCAGCTCGTGATTTGAGGTGCTGGACAGCTGCCACACTCAAACTTGTGATCGTGCAAAACAAACAAACTTTTGTGTATTAAGCTTTTCTTAAGTCAAGACACACCACTGTTTACTCCATCACACAAACACACACACACACACACACATTCCTTTGTCACATAGGAGGACACATTACATTAATTATCTTAAGCGTCACTCTGAACCTGATTCATAAAAGTACACACAAAAACACAGCTGACACATTCAATTAAAGGCACAGTCTTGTAGCACAGGTGTAGTGATGGTTGAAGAACAAGTTTCAGAGTAACGTTGTATGACCCTGTCCCTGTTACCGCCAGGGATAAGGATGAGGTGGCACCCATGGGTGCACCCTGCAAAAAGCTCCTTCTCTCTATTGCGTGCCCACTCTTCCCTCAACATCCTTTATCTTTCTGACCAGGTCGCTTCACTTTATTAATAAGGTCTTTCTCTCGCTTCCTTTGGCTGCCACCTGATCCTGGAGTTTAGAGTTACAACAAACACAAAGACATGCAAGAGGAAGAGAGAGAGAGAGAGAGAGAGAGAGAGAGAGAGAGAGAGAGAGAGAGAGAGAGAGAGAGAGAGAGAGAGAGAGAGAGGGGGGAGGGGGAAGGTAGTCATGGCTGACTTTACAGAAAACAAACAGGTGTGAATTGAAAGGGAAGTATTTGTTCAGTGTCTTGTGTTATTTGCGCGACACACGAGAAGCCAGAGCGAGTGAGGGAAGCGGAGTCATGCGAGGAAATGCTCAGTCCAGTCACGCAGCTTGTTCCAGCTGATTATAAAGTGATAATCAGGTAAACTAGAGTTTGATGTGTGTGTGTTGTATTCATATATGTTTTGGGCGCAGGGGTTGAAAGTGTGTGTGCATGTCTTCGGTCAGGGTGTGTAAATGTGCGTCTCTTTGTTTATGAATACTGTAGGCAACAGTGCAATATGATATTTTCATATTTTAATAACGGGGTTCAGATGAGAGCACAGGCAATATGTATCATGAAAACTGAGGAATGTGGTGAGTTTTATTGTGCTTCTGTTGAAAATGATTATCCCGATATGCCTTTATTTGTGCATCATTTGTGCAGAGTCAAAATAAGCTTTTGGAACTTTCACAGTATTAATAGTAAAAGAAAATATATGTTTTTTCCTGTGATACACCAATTACAAAGTTAAATATTCACTCAAGTGAACAGGCCAGTGGGCAGTGAGGGTGCGGTGGCATTAGCGGAGTTATCTAATGTTATTTTAATGAGCAGCTAACTTCTGATGGAGCATGTGAAATGTACTGGTTGCATGTTCACTTCAATAATGAAGTGTGTAAATGTGTTTGCTATCCAAACTAGAGAACCGTAACTTTATAATCCTCAATTATTCAACCAAAGTCTCTTTGATCTCGTATCACAAAGCTCAGACTGATTATGAATTACTATTTATATTCCCTTTGTGAATGATTTAGCTCCCCACGTTTCTAAAAACCCAGAGTACAGGGTTGAAGGATTTGGCTGTTCTCAGGTCAAGGTGGAAGAATGACCGTGCAATATCTGCCCGTTTCCATCAGTGCACAGACTTGGCTCGATAGTTGGTGCAGTGAGCAATGTTTTGCTGTCCAGATGGCTGTGTCGCGGTAATTCCCCTCAGAAGGGCTCGCCACTAATCCTCTGGAGAATCTGCGCTGGCTTGATCTCATGCCTGCATGAGGAAACGGCACAGCCGGCCCTGCTGTAGAGCTCCCTGGCTGCAGGACACTGCCTATCTGACAGCCAAGCCTGTCACGCCTGTCGACACTGTTGGTCAATCTGTTTGGTTGACGGCGAGGGTTTTAAATCAGCTCCACTCTGAGAGAGCAGGCGTTCAGCGTGAGGCAAAGAGGCAACTGATGTGTGTGCTGAGGGGCTTCTGTTGGGGCGACACAGGAGGTGGAGAGACATAGCTGAGAAGAAAGAGAGAGAGAGAGAGAGAGAGAGAGCAGCAGAGATCTTAGATAAGGCTGATTAGGTCAAGACTTAATCTCAGTGTGGGAACTATTTCTGCAATATGGGACTTTTGATCAGGTACACCTTTCTGCCTTTCTTTACTGACTTTTCGTACATCGTAGAGATGTGGAACAGCATGCAGTAGCTCTGTGCTGGCCGTATATTTCTGGCTTCTGTGTCTTCATTGTGACCTTATCGGTGTTCTAGATGTTACAGCTTGTGCCTGGGCGGTAAAATAAAGTGCAAGACGACCAAGATGATGACGTCAGTGCTCTACAGTTAAATCTATGGTTGTGTGAAGTCACACTGATATAATCGGTCTGTTATCACGTATGTAGCAGATTTGACATTTTAATATGAGTCTTCTTGGTTCTCTTTAGAAACTGCTCTCACGTGTTTCACTGTTGATGAAGTGATGCACGCCTCCAGGCAGCCGGTGTTGATTTTATCATGCAACTGACTGATGAAGGTCAAGCTGTTCTGTTGTGCTTCCTCCTCAGAAGGTTGCAATTCAATGTAAGGACTTGTGAGGCCAAAAGGGTCGCTGGCTTCAGGGACAGATGGAGGAGACCTTAATTCAATCAGCCCTGTGTTATTTGTGTGATTAAATCCACCAGTGTGTGTGTGTTTCCTTTCACCCTCCTAACATGTGGATCTTGCGTCAATAACGTTAGACTGATACCTGGCGGTTTGTTGTCACGCCACAGAGGAGACGTGCCGCGTGTTTCTTTTCTTTCTTTTCTTCTCATGGCTGGTCTGGATGCTCAGACTCACAGGTAGACGGGAGTCAGATGTTTCATGCCTCATTCTCTTGAGAATGTAGATCATGTAACTGCAGCCAAACGGTTTGATCTCTGTCATGTAATTGTGGGAAATGAATGATATCAAAACCCGTCATTCGGTTTGCAACTGTAGCGGATGCCGCTCATTAAATAAACATTTAAATGTGTTCAGGGTTCAAATAAACGTCTGATATTCTGTTTTCCTCTGTGTGTTTGTGTGTTTGTGTGTGTGCGCTCGCTCCATTGGCCGGCTGTGCTCCTCTGCTGGATTCATGCTGCTCTAATGGTGAGTCCACTGAAACACACGCTACCTGCTGCACAATGTGATTCGTTCAGCTTACGATCAAATTTTCTGTTGCCAGTTTTTGTCTCAAAAGATTTGAATGAGTATTAGTATTTCACTCACTCTCTGTAGTTGTTCGTGTTAGTCTATAGATGATGTTCCTATATGTGGTTGTTTACTCCACCGCTTTTATATGTCAAATCTCCACGCTGCTTTATATAAGCCAATTACTTGAGCTAATCTGGGTGGGGGTGTTGGTATAAAGTATAAGAGGTGTGTGTGTGTGTGTGTGTGTGTATGTGTGTGTGTGTGTGCAGTGGCAGAAGCCATGCCGTATGTTATGCAATGGCAAGTGTGTCCTTTGCGTGTGAGTAAGGATGAGTTCAGAAGAGAAAGAATAAATGTGGAAGAAGTAATTAACATAGTCAGGTAATGTGCCCATCGTCAAGTGTGCATTTAAAGAGATCAGGGCTCCAAACTTAAAATGTCTCTGTAATGTGTGACTTACAGAACACCTAACGGTTTCCAAAGGTATAGCTACATCAAGGGGTCACGGCTGACAAACCGACCATAAATATTCATGTCACTGCACTGCAGTGTTTCTCAAATGCTGGCTTGGCACCACGTTGGGATTAAACTGTTTGTGTTGCATATTAATCGCCAATGTGTCTCGCGTGAACGGTGTGAGAGGAAGTGTAAGTTCTGAACTGGTTGAGAAAATATCGTCAGCAAAGTCAAAGCAGACAAAAACGAACATACAAAGAAATAAAACAGACGAGCTTAATCGACCTCTGTTAATACTAAATGCAAGTAAAATATGAATGAAAAAAGTAAAAATATATTTAAAAAGTAGCCTGCAAACAGGAGACCAAAGACACCTGGGAATTCTGTTAAAACATCATTTTGGATTTATTCTGGCAAGAAATCAATTAAAGGACACTGATTTTAAAAACGAAATGATAATAAAAAAAAGTAACCTGCTCTTCAGATCACCAATTTCCTGTTCAAATTCCAGACTAAACGTGAGTAAACTAAATAAAACAGTAAACTACATCCTCACCACATTGCAGTGATGCCATACGTCCTCTAGGGGGAGCTACCTCGCCAACATATCACTGCCACATCTGCCTCCAACGTGTATGGCCAGCGCGGGCGACCAATCACATCTCAGGATATAATACAGTGTCCCCTCTGAGCCAATGAGCGAGCGCTAAAACATGTTTTTAACTGTATGGGGGGCGGGTCTTAAGGATGATGGACACGTCTGCTTTTGAGCCCTGGCCAGATTTCCCGTGTGTGGACTGTAGTGGGAGATTTTTTTTCGAGGTTGAGATAGTGGGACGTACGTTATTTTTTGGAGGAGAACGGAGTGAGAGGCCACGTTTGGAAAAGTTCCCCCAACACGCATCGTTGAAAATCACAAACAGGTAACGTTTGATATTTTTTTTACCACGTTTTAAATCACGTGGCTTATATATTAGCGACTGCTTCAATGCTTTTCGGGATATTTAGCGTTTTCTAATGTCTATTTTGTTGCAGTAACGTTACATATGTCGGTGCTCAACCTGCACGAACAACCGCGGTGATTTTTCGGAAATGGTCACGTTTCCCAATGAAATCCGTTATGTGGAGTCGCAGTCATACCTTGAATGCAGCGTTATTGTAGCGTTATTGGAGCGTTACCGCTCTCCATGGCGGTTATCATCACCTAAACTACTCCCGCGTCTGCGTTTCATGTGGTTTGCATCACGGCTTCAATGGAGACGCTTAGCTGGAGTTAAACCAGCGTGAACATGTTTTAAAAGGTCGGGTTTTTCCGAGTTGCTGGTTGCATTTCCTGGTGTAAGTTCTAATCACGTAGCTAATCGTTGCGTTTAAAGACTTATTCAAACATCCGTCATTTTCATTTTAAGCAGTTTTTTTGGATCGTTGTTGATGTCGTGTGTGTGTGTGTGTGTGTGTGTGTGTGTGTGTGTGTGTGTCCCGTCCCCATGCAGCAACACTGGAACACGCTCGTTTTTTCACTGATATCAAAGGGTTTTGGGTTCGTGCACAGGGTTCATTCTGGAAATTGGTTCACAAAGATGTCTGGGAAATGCAGTCCTGTTTGTTTGAGACGTGTGGTTACTGCATTGGGGTTGGTCCCAGTTGTGACTGTGGCAACCGAGATATTCCGAGCATGAAGGGTTGACCGTATTCGTATTTTGGAATAGCATTATCAAATAGCAAATTAGTCTGAAATGTATCTTATTGATGATTGAAAGCTTGAGGACACAATACCAAGAGTCAAAGATGATAATGGTAAAAATAGCTTTTTTAACCTGTAACCAACAGATTACGTTAACCATACCATGCATGGCACATTTCTGCTGTCAATGATTGATTTAAATGGCTCTAAAATGTAGGCTTTGTTTCAGTTTTGGTGGGTCTGCCCTCGACCGCACCACCGTTTATGTTTGAACGTGTCTTACTTTCTCACTACTATTTGTCCACCGACAACATGAGTGTGTATTTCCCAGGCAGAGTCATACTTTGTTTGACAGATGGCAAAGGTTCAACTAGTTCCCAGGCAGACACGCACTGGACTGAGCCGAGATTGTGCTGACGCGTAAAACCAAATCCGTGTCACTTTGCAAACGTATCTGTCACATCAACCTAATTCGATTTTGATGAATTAAATCGATGACCGCATGGTGCCACGGTCTGACTCGAGGCCGTTTGCTACTCCTCAAGCTTACTCCTGTTCTATATTTCTCTCCTTTTGAACAAACATACGCAACTTTATCAATAACTATCTGATAGGAGCCTTGTGCAGTTCGATGGTGGATGTGTGCTGCAGCACAGGCACACTGATATTAGGGCAATGCTGCTAACAATCACCCTTTAATCCATCTCCACGTGTCTTATGTGTCTGTGTGTGTGTGCCACTCATCACTTTAATCAGCACAACTCGGCTCCGGTGCCTGCGGCCTTCTCGTCTCTTGTCCTCTGAGGGAAAGGAAAGAAGGAAGGTAGGTGAGAGGGAAATGGAGGACGTCCGGGTAGGCGCAATGTCATGGACTTTATTGGTGCATGTGGGACTCCAGAGATAGGAAGTACATCATTTCATGCTTTTATTGTATGCCATTGTAACAATTTAGATTTTTGGTTTCCACGAATAATGAGCACAACGTGACCACCAAGTCACATGTTTCCTAGAAAACACACAAGTATGCTGAGGACCCTATACCCTGTTTGACTTTGCATAACTCTTCATTCTAAAGCGATGGACGTAAACTGGACAGCAGGGGATGGTCCATACACATGATCTTTGTTTTCCACGTGAACCCATCTCTATGTTAGTTTAAATACGATGACAAGACCGTAATCTTTCTGCTCGATGCCACCTAAAGCTCTCTGAGAGCCGAGTGGAAACCCCGTGGCACTGAGCAAGTTACGTAACAGAATCATCATCATCATCATCATCATCATCATCATCCATCGGGCCACACGGCCAGCCAGCTACAGTACGTTCATGAGAGAACGAGTCTCCTCTCGCATCATCATTTAAATTACTTTTAAACAGACTTCCTAGGATTTTTATCCATATATTCCTTTGTCGTTACAAATATGTTCCCACCGATACATTTGAGAGTGGAGACAAATAATCATATGCAATCATATGTCCAACAACAGCAGAAACGAAGGACCCAAAACCCAAAACCGGCCCGTAGTGTTGATTTAACACACCTCTCTGTCTCTTAACAGCAGTTGAATGTCACATACTTCACAACGGTATCACTTTCAGCAGCGCTATTGTGTGTGTGTGTGATTTTTGTATTGTGTTACAGGTTATTTAGCAGAGCACAACATGTGGGCGAAAAACTCGCCTCAGTAAAGGTTAAAGCTTTCATGACAGAAAGACACACGGAATACAGAATTTGCATTGGAATATTTTCTGCTCCGTGTGTGTGTGTGTGTGTGTGTGTGTGTGTGTGTACAGTTTATCTGCAATCATCAGTAATCATCAGTGCCACGTTCATTCTCAGACTCTCAGGATGCGCAGAACAGTGGCGGCTCTGTGGAACCCACTAATGAGAGGCCTTAATTGGTTGTTCTGGTGGGAGAATCTGCTCATTAAATGTAGCTGGAACTGACTCTCCGTTCGGCAGAATGAGTGCACGATTTCCTCCTCTCAATATCGCCGCTGTCGTACCATGCCAACCCATACGATCCCAGCCATTTGAGGATCTGTGTGTTTTTATAAAATTATGTTTTTTGGATGTGTTTTTTGTGTTTCTTCCCAATTCCCGAGCGCTAGAGATTGATCAAATCTTGAACAACAAAGAAGTCCATGTAGCAGTAGTACCGGTGATACTTTACAGCTGAAGACAGGTTGATAATCAAGAATGATCTCCTGGAGGGGTCTACACTAAAAGACTAGTTTGTCACTGTCTTAAGGAGATAGTAAAACTCTTCTGTTATTTTCATATTCTATAAGTTCTTAGCAGTTTTTTAATGTGTTTTCACTGCTGCATTTGTACTTTTCTCTCTCACCTTGTGAAGGGTTTGAGAGACGCGACAAAAAAATAAATAAATAGAGGTGGAGTGACAAAATGAGAAAAGAAAAGAATACCGATTGACGCAGAGAGGACGTGAGTAAGAGTCGGACACGAGAGGAGAAAGAGAGACTGAGTGAGGGCGACGGAGAGAGAGAGAGATATTGCTTAACCATTCGGAAAGGCTATGGGAACATCCGTGAGTGTGTGTGTGTGTGTGTGTGTGTGTGTGTGTGTGTGTGTGTGTGTGTGTGTGTGTGTGTGTGTGTGTGTGTGTGTGTGTGTGTTTCCATGCTGACCCTGTCGGTTCAACAGGAGCACAATCACATCACGTCAGGCACACACAGATCGCCAAAATGTGTGTTTTTTATAAAAGGCGATATTTTAGAAAACTTAATTGTCCCGTAAACTGTCCCGCTTGTTTCTTCCTGAATATGTTTCTGTCTTTTTTCTTTTTGCCTTTTAGTATATCAAAGTGTTTTTATACCAAATCAAAGCCTTCATCTCCCCCACGATAGCAGCGGGTCAGCCCCGGCCATTGCTAAAGGTGGACATATTGTACAGTGCAGCAGTCGGCCGTGACCGGCGGCTATTAGCCTCCAGCTCTCAAGAGCTGCTCGGCCAGCGGGCGCCACAGGACTCGCATTCACGCAGAGAAGATCAGAGGGGCACGGATGAATGGAAACTGTAATGCAATGTTCAGCTTATTACAGAGACGGTGAGGGGAGGAGGGAGAGAGTGAAGGGGGGAGGGGATAAAGATGTAGAGGACGTGTGATGGAGGGGACAGAAAGGGAGTGGGAGGTTCCTCTGGGTACGAGGGGTCAGCTAAACGCCCAAAAATGTAAATGTCAAGTACTGTTGACTTTAACTTGTGCAACTTAATTGCATTGAACAAAAAAAAAAGCCTGTTTGTGGAGATTAGCATAGTAATATGGTTTTTTTGTTCAACAAGAGGGTCTTTTAGAGCAGATTTAGAAAACACTTGTGTTGAAAGGCAACATTTGACATCAGCGGGGGATAAAGAGAGGGCAGCCTGCAAGTGTCCAGCTCTGAAAGAGGCGATAGAATAAAAAAACAGAGAGAGAGAGAGAGAGAGAGAGCGTGGGCCCGTGGCTTTGGCAGGGGGCCAAGCCTAGTTAAAAACAGATTAATCAGCATCGGAGGGTCACATTCTCCCAGAGAGAGGCTGAGCATGGCGGGTCGGGGCGCAGCCTTCATCTTTTAAAAAAGCCACATCTTAGGGAGCAACAGAGGTTCACATCAGCAGAATAAAGGATAATATTGTCCTATAAATACTCGTATCTAACGGTTGGTAAATACAGAGATGAGATGGTCAGTTTTTCATCAAAACCTACCGTGACTGGAGGATTCATTCAGCTGCTTTGTGTGCTGGCTATTCATTCGTTCGTTTCGGGTCGCAGTGAAAGTCAGCAACGTGGGGAGCAGCGAGGAGGTGGGACAGCAGGCCAGAGCGATGGAGAGGAAGGGATGAGGAGAGGAGAGGAGGCAAGAGGGGTTGAGAGGGACCAGCGAAGTGAACCTCGTTACTAACCTTTGAGAAGCTCTGAAGTCTGTGAAACATCTTGGCGAGAGTGTAAAGAAGAAGCCAGTGAAATGTGTGTCAATAGTCGGTGTTTCCCACAGGTCTAAACTATGAGTACCTGTTAAGTTGGAGGAGATCGTGGGTGGGGTCTTGTTTCAAACGTTCAGCGAGGGCTCTCTTGTCACTTCCTGTTTTTATGTTGACGGTAATGAGAGAGACACAGATGCTAAGTGCGGCTAAAAATGAGAATTGACGATAAAGGGGGCGCTAAACCGGTTTGAAGTCCTTTTTTTGCCACACTTCCTGTTTCCTGGTTAGGGGTCAGAGGTCACTGGTCTGCGATTAGCTGATGCGAAGGGCCGCCTAAAATAATCTGTCTGGTCATGTCGTTGACCTATTGAGGAGAGCCGGGTCGCTGCAATATAGTTCACATAAGTGCGTGTGTGTGTGTGTGTGTGTGTGTGTGTGTGTGTGTGTGTGTGTGTGTCCGGGCTGTAGAGTAATCGAGTCCTCGCGGTAATCGAGAAAACGGAGTGATGTTCTGAAAATGAGGACATCTTATGGCGTCCACAAGGGGAATGTCTTCTTTTAGATTCAAGGGTTAAGGTTAATAGTTTAGTTAAGTGTGTGTGTGTGTGTGTGTGTGTGTGTGTGTGTGTGTGTGTGTGTGTGTGTGTGTGTGTGTGTGTGTGTGTGTGTGTGTGTGCCAGCGGAGGAAGATGTTATTCCCCTCGTGTGCATCGACTCTCCTCACCAGGCCGCTGTGATAATGAGCCTCCAACGCCCCATGAAGTCATTTGTTTTGCCAAGGCACCTGTTGTCGCCAGCCTCTATGGGATGTGGGTTGCTATAGCAACACCACACCCAATGCGAGAGAGAGAGAGAGAGACACACACACAACGTAGGGCAGTGCTCTATCACCACAAGTTAACTCGCTCTCTCTCTTTCTCTCTCCTCCCATCTAATGCCTGCTTTTCTCCTCTTTTCTTTCCCATACACACACACACGCACACACACACACACACACACACAGCAAACTGTATCTCATCTCATGTGCACTCGTGTGACCCACCCATCCTTTAGCTCTTTGTCTCTCTCTCTCACACACACACACACACACACACACACACACACACACACACACACACACACACACACACACACACACACACACACACACACACACACACACACACACACACACACACACAGACAGGGGCACTTGCGCCTGACTGCTTTAATCGCTGAATAGGGGAGTTTAGCAGCTAACAATAGTAGCTATGAGCTAACCCATTCTTCTCACACACACATGCACACACACACGGAAAGAGAGAGAGAGAGAGACTTGTAACACTAGAAGGGTTCATAAAGTATACATTCTTTTTTATCTTAGTAAGTCGTTTTTTGATATTTTTTAACGCATTTTCACCGGCCTACATTTCCCACAATTCTTGTTTCTTACCAATAATGCAAAATTAGATTGGTTGACCATTTTCTCTGCTTTAAGTAAAATGGTAGTATTAGTTATAGCCTGAAGAGCTGACTTGAGCATGCTGGTGTTGAAGAGTAAAACTCAAATGGTTTTGCTGCCGTATAGTTTTGCAGCTGACAACAGCAGTTATGAGCTGACGATAATAGCACGGTAATAAAAGTAATGACACGGTATCGGTCATTTAAGCATCCCTCATGAGCTGACCAGTCATTTAACATGAGCTCAAACTGAGAGGCAGCAAAGAGGCGTGTGTCCCTTTTTAAAGCGTTGATATCAGGTGTAGCTGGGAGAGGAAGATGAAGGGATGAATGTGTAGACAGACAGGCAGACGGAGGAAGATGAAGGGATGAATGGACAGACAGGCAAGCAGACAAACATACACAGGGATTATCCTTTGTGTAATCCTCAGTGTGGGGGTCAGAGTGTAGTGTAAAGGGACGAGGCATGTTCAAAATGTTCACACCAGCAGCCTGCGTGTGTGTGTGCGTGTGTTTGTCGTGTGATTGACAGCACGATCCAGAGCCGGCGTGTTTTTATAAGTGATTCTCTGATTATGTGTGTGTGTGTCATTGCGTGACAGATGGACAGATCGTAGAAGAGAACAGCACAGATTAGGATTCTGCAGTGTGTGTGTGTGTGTGTGTGTGTGTGTGTGTGTGTGTGTGTGTGTGTGTGTGTGTGTGTGTGTGTGTGTGTGTGTGTGTGTGTGTGTGTGTGTGTGTGTGTGTGTACACGCGTGTCGGTTATTTCAAAACCAAACCGGGCTCAGTCGCCGTTGGCTGTCGGTCCGCGGTGGAATAGTCAGAAGAGCTGTTGGCTCGTTGCGTCAGAGTTCGGGACGTCCCAGCGCGATCTGCTGGATTGGATTTTTTTTTATTAATTTGTCCCACCTGAATGCCGGCCGATTTTATTTATTTCCATCCTTCATTTATTGGAACTCATTGCGCTCGGTGTACACCAGCTGTCAGAAACAACCTTTGTGGCTCAATTAAAAACGCTACACTTGTAATCAAGTGAACCGTGAAGCAACACAAACAAACAGCAATTAATGATATCGACCGCAAGCAATGCAGTTTTCAGGGTAAAGTGATTGTTTTGCATCTATTTCTGGAAAGTTTTACAGGAAGTACTTCCACTGTTGGTGAACAAGTGTGATTGAAGTTTGTTAGAGTTTGCAGTTTTGGGGGTCTTTAATGTAGGCTGTGTGTGTGTGTGTGTGTGTGTGTGTGTGTGTGTGTGTGTGTGTGTGTGTGTGTGTGTGTGTGTGTGTGTGTGTGTGTGTGAGAGAGAGAGAGAGACATGTGGTTGAAAGTAGAGCTAATTCACTTGTTCCACACTGTACAAGACCAATGCACACATGTACACACACACACACACGCATCCCTTTGTAAAGATTTGTGATGTTATGGTATAAAAATACCTTTTTACTACGTACACACACACACACACACACACAAGGCTGGTTGGCCTGTTTCCAGACGTCTGAATCACAGCCAACACCTCACATTTGATCAAACAGTGTCGAGGGTTGTGTTGAATGAATGGCTTCCTCATTTGGAAAAACATCATCCGGTCCCAATCTAAACAAGTAGGATGTTTTTCCTTGATTAAGGCTCGAGTAAGATGGTTGGTTAATGGCTACTAGAATATCAATGGGTTGTAAGCCAAGGACCCTTTTCGAGTGGGTGTGGAGCATCAAGGGTGAGAGGGGGGAGGGAAGGACTCCCTGCAGTTCCAGCACGTAATATCTGCTGTAAATCGGATGTGGTCTGAAATGGGTTTATGCACGCTCTAATCTCTATTGTCACTTCCACGCTCGTCCACTAATCTGTATTTTTTGCCGTGGTAATCTCTTGTCTCTATGGGGATTTATTGTTGCAGCCCATGCATGCCGAGCGTTGTCGTCTCTGCTTTATCAGATGGTAACAGAACACCAATAAAGCCAGGAAGCTTACTCCGTCTCTCCATTTCTTGACTTTTGCACTCTCCCCGTGTCTGCCCCCCCCCCCCCCCACCCCCCACGGAATTGCATCCGTCGTGCACAGACCAGGCCAGGAAGTCGTCGTTGCTTTGCCGGCAACCCATAAAACCCACACAGACGGCAATAAAGTTGTAAGCAAGAGAGTGTTTGTATCTGTGCAGTACGCTGTTTATGGCAGTTTGAGGGGTTAACACAGTCTCGTACGGGGACTCTGGTCCGTAGAAGTGAATATAAAAGTCAGCACAGGGATTATTTAGTTTAAATAAATGGGCGGAAAGGTCTGTGTTCAATTTGTATTTTGTCGGTAATGTTTTCTTTCCTTAAAAGAATGTAATTGCAGAATGTCAAGACTGTGAGGTAATGGCTCGGTAGATCGTCCATGATAGTGTCCATTAGTAATATGGCACAGTAGGTGTGGTCTCTCTCTCTCTCCTTTCTCCTTCATCCACCCATCTTTCACCGCTTCTCTTCCTCCAGCACTCTCCCCTTTGCCTCAGCTCTGCTCCTGTCTTTCACACACTCTGCTTCACCACCTCCTCCTCCTCCTCCTCCTCCTCCTCCCTCTGTTTTCCTGCCCTCGTTTCTCCGAGCGATAGTCCCGAGGGAGGCAGACGCAGAGCTCCGAGGGAGAGACGAGGGAGGATGGAAGAGAGAAAATGGCAATGACTGTTTGTAGGGCAGGCATTTGCTAAGAGGCAGGAAGTGAAGAGAAAAGAGTTAAAGAAAGTGAGAACAGATACAAAGGAAACAGGAGGTGAGAAGAAGAGACCAAAGGAAAGGAGTTGCAGGGAGAAAGAGAGAGCGACAGAAGCACCGACAGGTAAGGCCGTTAAGTTGTGTCCATCAGTTCTTTTCATAGTAACCGATGTTAAAACTGGATTTAATGTGTTGTGTAGTAATCTTCGCTGTGACCGTCACGTGCAACAGCTGTTCGTCGAATAATTGCAGCAGGTGGAATTTGTGTCATCTGATTTGAGTTGAGCAGAGAACACCATCTTAAACAAAAGTGAATGCTGATAAGCTGCTTTCAAGAGCCAACTAGCCAGCAAATATGTAAGAGTCTAGTTAGTGATCAGATGAGGAAAGAGGTTGAGATATGCTAACGGAAGGAAACGGATGGCGAGAAAGATAAGTGTTGTTGAAGCATAAGAAAAGCAAACACAGAAACACCTCCTCTGAAGCCACTGGTTGAACCAGCTGTGTGTTGTGTTTCTCTTGAATCTGCAGGCTTTTTTCTCTGGCCCATGTTTATCACATTCATATGAAATACTGTCGCACGAGAATACTGTTCTGTCACGACTGCTAGCCCCATAACACGGACCGACATTAGATGGCGATGTTACTGCCATTCAGTGTGCGGATGTGTATGTATGAAGAGAGGCTGTAATAATGTGTCTGGTATTGTTTATAAGGACTGTGGGAAGAAGAGAGGCAGAGGAGGGGTTTTAGGGGGACATAATGCGAGCGGACGAGTGGAGGAGGATTTAAAAGGGAGGCCCGGAAGAAAGGGATCGAGAGAGGAGAGAGATGAGTGCAGACATTTAGTGGGAAAAAAAGAAGAGCCACCCCGGGTTAGAGAGAAAGAGGGTGAGTTAGAAAGTTGTGAGAGAGGTAGAACAAGGTTCCCGGTGTGGAGAGAGAGAGAGAGAGAGAGAGAGAGAGAGAGAGAGAGAGAGAGCGGGCCGGTTTAAAGCGGGCCGTGACGAAACATCTCGCAAAAAGCTGCACTCTGATGCCAACTCCCACTGACACACACATAGATGCACTGCTAGCTCGTCCACTGAGTGTCTCAGAGGAGTGGGCACTGCATTAAGTAGGTGTTTACAGGCCTGTTTTGATTCAGGGTCGGAAGAATGCATCACAGAAAGATGCTCACGTTGATTAAAAATGGATTTGGATTCCCGACACAGATGGCAGCCCGCTCACTTCCAAACATTTCCCAAATTCTCTGTTTAACCGTGTCACCGTGCCTGCTTTACACACAGCTCAACTTTGGCCAGGTGGTTCGGCGTGGATTCAATTCACCAGAGTCATTTAGGTTTATCCTCTTTGATCCATGAATGTTGTACAGAAAAAGCCCTGCTGGTGGTACACGATGGAAATTAAGAGGATCACCAAAGTCATTAAAATTCATCCTTACGGGATGTTTATAAATAACTGGCAAAATTCGTGGTAATCCATCCAATAGAAAGATATTTCCATCCCTACAGCCACACCGGCAACAGTAACCGCATCCCTGACCTGAATACAAATTAACATCTTTGATTGGAACCGATGGGCTTGGGAGTGCTGTTTGTTGTGCAATGTCCCCGGGATTCCCTCCTGATCAAATGCAAGTCGGTTGTATTTGTTCTCCTTATCTGCACAAACGCACACACAGCATTCTATTTCCTCTCTGACGTTCACCTACATGCACACCTCTCTCCATCCATCGCCCCTCCTCCTCCTCCTCTCCTCTCCTCATTAGCCGATCATGCGTAAGGAGACCTGTTCTATTTTTACTCCCGCCCCCTCCCTACACACCACTGCTGCTGCTGTGTGTGTGTGTGTGTGTGTGTGTGTGTGTGTGTGTGTGTGTGTGCGTGTGTGTGTGTGCGTGTGTGTGTGTGTGTGTGTGTGTGTGTGTGTGTGTGTGTGTGTGTGTGTGTGTGTGTGTGTGTGTGTGTGTGTGTGTGTGTGTGTGTGTGTGTGTGTGCGTGTGTGTGTGTGCGTGTGCGGACCACAGCTGCGGGGTAAAACCAATGACTCCGATAATAAGAATTGAGTAATTTCCCCTCTTTCCGTGTGTGTGAGTGACTCCATGTAACCAGCTGTTGGCCCAGATGAAACTCGTTGTGTGACATGATGACATGCTAAACTCTTGCGTTTTTGTTGTGTACTTTGTGTAAAAGACACTTGGACGACGCCAACCCGAGAGCTAAGGTTTCAATCAGCCATGAGCTCATGTGCGAACAGCTGCGAGCCAAATGGCCAGAATTCGATAACCTATATAACACTAAATATACATAATATTTGTGTTTATATTCCCGACATGGCTTGACTAAAGGACCTAATTACTTTGTATTTCCAGAGATGTTTTCTTTGTCTAACATTGGTCGTTCTCAAAGAACATAACATGGGACCATGCGGCTCATTTATTAAAGATACTCCAGACTAAAATTCAAGTTGCGTGCCATGAAAGATTCATATCTGTACAATTCAGTGGGGCAGTCACATTTGTCTCCAGCTCTCAGTGGTACACCAGCAGCCCAAAGAAAATGCTATCATTATCAACGTATGAAAACGGAATATAATTTAAATTGTATGTTTTGGCGTATCCTCCAAAGGATCCAGGAGATAAACCTCTCATATCTATGTATCATATATATACATATGATAAGAATACTCGTTAATAATTGAGTCACCATGTGATCAAATCTAACGCTCTCCTCCATCGCTCGGCAGGTTGCCGTGTCATCATGACAACAGAAGCGGGCTCTGAGACCGAGGTGAAGGAGAAAGCCGAGGAGTCGGCCGCTCAGCCGGACCAATCGGAGAAGTCCACGGAAGAGACCCAGGAAGTAGCCAGCGCTGAGGGAGAGGAGAAGGAGAAAGAGAAGGAGAAGGAGGGGAAAGGAATCGCTCGCTACCTGCCAACATGGCTTAAGAAGCAGAAGTCTCAGAGCCAGGTGAAGTTCTTATTATTATATCGTTTTATGTTGTAATCATAACTGTTACGAATGAATATTTCGGTTGGGTTATTAATGTCTGTCCTTGACCCATTGAAGACCTCCCCAACCAAGGAGGTGCCCCCCACAGAGGACGCCGTTAGCAAGGAGACACAGAAAGAGGACCAGTCTGCCCCGGAAGTGAACGGCCACGCAGAGGAAGTGGACGACAAGGAGGCGGTAAGGTCGGAGCTGGTGAAGGCAAAAGAAGCAGAATCTCACTCCACCGCCTGCGCAGACACTGAGGTATTGGTCAGACGTGAGCGTATCAGTACTCGTGCTGGAAGACAAAGTAGACATTACACAAATAAGCCTTTATATGAGTTGTTTAATGATGGGGAGAGGGAGACAGGGTACAAAAGAGTGCAAAAGAATGTGTGGTACTCGTCCGCGGACCAGGATTTGGTAATCTCCAGACTTAAGGCGTCCACTGTCTGGTGCTAACAATAGCACCTCCCCTTAAAGCAGTAGCTCACCAATTTTTGGAATGAACCTTTATGCTTGATCTGTGATTCCTTGAGAGTGAGATGAGAATATTGATGTCTCTCTCATATGTCCACTAGATACGAAGCTGCAGCCAGCAGAGGGTTAGCTTAGCTTAGCATAACGACTGAAAGCTGGGCGGAGCAGCGAGCCTGGCTCTGTCCAAATGTAACAAAAACCAAGTGAATTTCCCAAAATGTTTGTAATCACAGAGGTGGAGCTATAACACCCAGCCAAGTGTTGTTGTGGACGCACAGACTTCATTAGGTTACTTGTTTTTATTTTAATAAGAAACCCAGGGACGAGATGTTGTCTGATCAATAGTCAGATTGCTTCTTTGACGATGCTCAAACAGTTTAAAGGTTCACAAAAATATTCACAGCAGCAGACGGCGACTGTTTGAAACTGCTGCTCAGCCGAGAGCGAGAGACACACACACACACACACACACACACACACACACACACACACACACACACACACACACACACACACACACACACACACACACACACACACACACACACACACACAGAGCCATTCTCCCTCACACACATGCACATACTGTTCCATCCAGTGATCACATTAGGACACCCAGGCCCACCCAGTGACATCAGAATTTCAGTAATCAGGCCAAAAGAAACGCCTGCAGATTCTAAGAGAAACTGTCGGACTGGATGGGGAGTTACAAAAGGAGAGTGAGCGAGAGAACTTGGTCTTCCCTCTCGCTCGGTTTGGACAGTCGGATTTCAGGAGATTACCATCATGCTACTGAAGAAGATTGTACATGATGGCCACACTGGGGAGCACTGTGTAGCTGTGGTTTGACATCATTTCTTCTCCTTTTTTATCTATTTTTTTTCTTCTCCTCGCGAACTCCGTCAGCCTGCCAAGGAGGAGAAGGTGGAAGGGAGCGCTGAGAAAAGTCCAGAGGAGACGCCGGTGACAGCAGAGGGAGAAGGAGCAGAGGAGCAGGAAGGGGAGGCGGAAGGTGAAAAGGAGGGAGGGGGAGGAGGAGAAGGAGGCCGGACTACTATTTTCCAGTCTCCTCTTCGCCTGGTGAGGAAGACCAAGATGAAGATGATGGTGTGTCACGTGACCCTCCTGGACGGGACCGACTTCGACTGCGAGGTGGAGGTAAGACGTCGACGAGACTCTGAGGGTGTGGAGGAGACCGCTGGTTAAACAATGCATCACGTGGGATGGGAAAATCAGCAAGCCGTCGTCTTTTAGAAAGGGGGAGGTTTCATTTAGACAGACGCATTGTCCGTCTTATGTTCTCTTGCTGGTCATGTAGGTCACACGTGAGTGTCAATGATGTAATTGCTAATAGGATCAGATGTGTATGTGAGAGCGTATGAGCGCCGGGTATTTAACTTTCTGACTCAAAGTGCAGTTATGGCAGAAGCAACCGCTCACATTGTTTGGGGCGGGGTTAAGGGGATAAATGCAGAGCACGCTACACGGGCTTGTCTTGTGACCAGGACACACACACACACACACACACACACACACACACACACACACACACAGAAAAATGGCATTCCAGAATCACTCTAAACAATATTTAATAACTGCACAGACGGACCAAAAGAGGAGTGGAAGGAATGACTTGCAGATGGAAGAGGGGGTGGATTTACAGACACACACACACACACACACAGAAACCTGGGAGATTATGGGGGTCTCACCAGATTAGTTTCCGGCATCTGCTACTCCCTAACAGGCACGTGTCCTAGAGCCCTCTACACACACTCAAACGTATTCATACAGGTCCTCACAGCGTCACATGTTCTCCATGCTGCTGTGACAGACTCTGTTTATTAAAAGTCATTCTCTTGTAGCTCCCTACAACCCACAAGTGTTTACATTTGGTGTTTACTTAACTAGAAATTTAGAGATAACTAAATAAATAATTTGAACAGAAAGGTCTCTGCACCGTTCCTTTTTATCCGATGGTCCTTCAACATGTGTTTTTCTCATTAATACCACAGTTATGGTTAAAGCACATTCAGTGGGAAGCAGCCCAGAATAGCCGCTGTCCAGGTCCACTTGAGCTGTTTACAGTTACATGCCCGGACCCAGGGTTTCCCATTTGGTTTTTGGGGGGTTTTCAACCGGCAACTTTACCACGCCGAAACCCTTCTCCCCTCATCTACAGTATGCCAACGCCCAACAGCGCGCCTGTGAGCGTCTACGGTGGTTTGAACAGTAGCGGCTTTGTCTCGCTACAGAAAACGCTGATAGTGCGACTAACTGCTATTGTCCTGAAACGCGCGCACACACACACACACACACACACACACACACACACACACACACACACACACACACACACACACACACACACACACACACACACACACACACACACACACACACACACACACATGCATCCATATCCATCTATCCCTCCCTCCACACATGGCATAGTTAGGTCGCGAGAGGGAGAGATGCACAATGCATTCCAGAGATTACATTTTCTGTTTTGCCCAGCAGGCCTCCAACACACACACACACACACACACACACCAGTTTCTACTTCACGTCTATCCTTCTATCACGTCCTATTTATTAAACGGATGCCATCAAATGTATCCCGGCGTAATAACTCGCTGCATATGTTATTCGCCGGTAAGCCTCGCGTGGAACTCTTTAACGGCTACTTTCAAAGGAGAGTCTTGGTGTCACATGGTCCGAATGCTGTTTCGAAGAATTCCATTAGTATTGGTTTCAGCAGGATTTTAGTGTCGCACGGTTTAAGTTCCGCTTCATAGAATTTCATTCGGGTTTCAGGCATGAGTCAAGTAGTGTTTGCATACATCGGGGCATAGTGGGGTTGGATGCATGGAGCAGCAGTGCATTTACTGCCTCGTGTTTACCAGTGATTCATCTCTCGAGCCCTCATATGGTCATTCTTTGGTTTCACTCTTCCTTATGATTACATTTATATGATTCAATTCATCTCAACTTTGTAATTAGAACATTTAAGTACTTGTTGATGTTTTACAGTCATTTCTGATGCCCGGGATGCAAGCTGTGGGTGCAAACGTCACAATTCTAAATTGCTCCGTTTGCATTTCCTGTTCCATTGTTTGTTGACGCAGTAGCTGACAGGACGTAAACTTGGACCGAAGCTGTTGCCCTCGAAAAGGCGTATAGTGCAGAGGGGATCAACAGTTAACTCTGCAATACGTAAATAGTCCCGATGCGGTGAACCATGCTCATGTGTGACAGTACTTCTTACGGTACTGCCTTGCTTGGAGGCACGCCGGCCCAGACACAGACACCCTGAAAGGTCACATTCTCTGGGCGTTCAGAATGCAGCTGTGTGTGTGAATGCGGCGCATGTCTTTTGACCAAGTGTAGGAAAATACCGCAGATGTTTCCAGCTGTCCCAGGACGAGAAGAAAAATGCACTCTTTCATCCTCGTTCCTTCCACTTTCACCACGCTCCCTGCCCTGTCTGCAACTCTGTCTGTGAGGCCACTCTGTGTGTGTGTGTGTGTGTGTGTGTGTGCACGCTCGTGCGCCGCATGAACGGATGTGTGCTAAATGTCATTGTCATAGTTGAGTGTGGAGGACTTTTATGGCCAAGGCCCCCATCGGGCCTATGAAGGAATGCGTTGCCAGGACACAGATGGAGGGACGGAGAGAATAATGGGACTGATGTAATGAAACAGAGATGCATTGATAGGGAGGATTGAACCGGAACTTTACTACCATGCCATACATATTGCTGCGATTTCTCAAGCTTGAAAATTACATTTCAACTTGAAAAAATGATTTAGTGGCTTTTAAATATTTGGTTTTCCCATCGAAATGTACAGTAATGCACAAACTCTAACCTTTGTGTCTCTCGCTCTGTCTCTCTCTCTCTCTCTCCAGAAACGTGCCAAGGGCCAGTTCCTGTTCTTTAAGGTGTGTGAGCACCTCAACCTAATGGAGAAAGACTACTTTGGACTCTCATACACGGACAGCCATGAACAGAAGGTATGCGTAATAATAAGTCAGTAATGTACACCTGTAGAAACATCTGTATCGTGTCTTGTGACACTGTTTCATGCTCGAGCTTAACTTTCTTCCGGCTCTGTGTCTCACTACCTCTCGCTCGCTCTCTCCAGTGTTGGTTGGATCCCACTAAGGAAATCAAGAGACAGATCCGCAGTAAGTTTTATTTTTCAAATCACGCTTTTGCTTCCTTTAGTTTCCCATCCATCCCGGTCTCCCTCTGCCCGCCATAACAACTTGTTTCACACAATACAGGGGCCCCAACTTCTCAGCCAAAAAGGCAATGAATTAAATATGAATCCTGCATTAATAGAAGCGTTCAGGTCTCCTTATATTAAAGGAAAAACAAACGGCATCACAACAAAGTCAGACCAACACACCAGAGACATTCGAAACCAAACGACAGCAGTCTTGCCAGAGCTGGCAGCGTGGAAGAAGTTACCAAAGTATGATCCCTCTGCTTCATTATTTATTAATCTCTTCATTAGCTGTTGTTGATTTATGAAAGCGGGGCGAGGCGAGGCATCTCATCCTTTGTTATCGAGTGTGTGGAGCAGCCAGGCGTAGTTAAAGCTTTGTTTCTTCTTTGAATACACGTCTGTAACAATTAGAAAGGGATCCTCCGTGTGTGACGGCGTCCATGATACGCATGTTTGACATCGGTACAGAGTGCAGTGACAAACAGGATCTTGTTAGAATTAAGATTAAGGCCGAGCGATATGGCCTAAATCTTCGATTGAGATTAAGGTCATTTCATATGTCACGATACAGCGTCTATGAAATATCCAGATGTTTTTTTATTCCCTTGTTTGAATTAAACACATGGCTAATGAAAGGTACGGAGTGTTTTCTTATTTAACTAACTTTACTGCAAAATAATTAGATTTTCTGGTGTTATTACTTTATTACTAATTTAGACAACGTAATTGTGTGTCACGATATCTTGATATATGATTGTTTCGCGATATGATTATATTGACTTATCGATTAGCCCTCATATAGATTAATCAGTTTGCTCTTTCTCCAGTTTGGTATTTTGATTGTTGAGTATTTTATGAGAAGTTGTGGTTGGACTGTTTTTTTTTTTTTAAATGTATTGTTTGTTGGTCTCCTACGTCATTATTTTCTGAGGACTTTTGAAGAATATGCCAATGACTCTAGTTGACTGTCATGAAAGAGTCTTTCATTCAGGAAAAGCTTCACTTGTTTTCTTTTGCTGCTTCTTTCTCGCGTCTACTTTTTACAGTAGAAGTCCAAACGGGCTTTAACTCACAGCCAAAAAGCTTCCCAAGTTTCACTTTTAAGAGAAAAAAACAGACCATTTTGGCTCATAAAGTGTGTGTGTGTGTGTGTGTGTGTGTGTGTGTGTGTGTGTGTGTGTGTGTGTGTGTGTGTGTGTGTGTGTGTGTGTGTGTGTGTGTGTGTGTGTGTGTGTGTGTGTGTGGTGGAGATGCATGCCTGTGTGTTTGTCTCTGTGTGTGCCTGTGGTTCATGGATGAGTGGTACACAACATGTGTTTATTTGTGTACATTTTTTGTGTGTGTGTGTGGTGGAGATGCATGTGTGTGTGTGTGTGTGTGTGTGTTTATATAGAGAGAGAGAGAGAGAGAGGCTGTGTGATGCGAGTTGGATATTCCTGCCGCTGTGTGTACAGACATGGCACCACACAAATGACAGGTTTGACACCGTTGTGCTCTAAACTACGACACCGCTCTCCGTCACTACGTACTGAAAGTTCACAGAGCTGGTGCAGTCCACCTGTAAGACGATGACTCAGACAAACATTGACTTTAAATAAGACTTATCGTTTTTGCTCTACAGACTTCCTTGGGGTTGTTGTTTAGTTTTGTGGTGGAGGTTCTGTCTAGACTCCTGTCCACAATGCAGCTCACTATGAACCGAAGCCGTGTGGGCGTGTCTGCGCTTTGTGTCCATGGTATCATCATGGCTTTGCAAAAATAGAGGAAAAGAACATCTAAATCTGATCAGAATAAAGTGGACTATGAGCCGCATAGAGGGAAGTTGTAAACTGGAAAGCCAATAAACATGATGGCCGTTGTAAAAAAAAAAGAGCACAAAAGAATCCGGCCAGCCACGCTTTAATGAGCCGCTTCTGAGACGTCGATAACGAGAGCAAGATTTCGTCAGGCTGGATTTCTCTGGAAGCCAAGCAGAGAGACTGATGGGGTCTGGATCTAGTCCAGGCACTAAACCTCTCCGGTGCGTGTGGCTGTTGTTAATGTTTAACAGCAGCCGCACAAGCAAACTAACCTTTATGGTGTTGGATGTCTCGCCGTGATGACACTGCCAAAGCACCGTCATGGTGCATCTGCAGCCAGCAAACAGCAGCTGCCTATGCTAAGGTATAGGATCATAAGGGCAAAGTTTAAAATGTATGGTCAAACACCTATATTTTTATTCAAGTCTTCAATAAAAAATAACCTTTAAAGGAATATGCAAAAAAAAAAAGGCTGGGTAGGAAAGACCGTTGAATTGTTGCATGCTGGGAAGAGAAGTGGACTTGGAGAGGTGAGGGATGGGATGTGTAGATGTATCGCTGTGTGTACGTTGTATGCGTCATGGGGCGTATTGATGGGTGGCCATGTAGAGAGTTGAAAGGGTCACGAGAGACTCCCAAAGCACGTAGTGCGGCCAAGGTGCCCCCAACACATTGACACGCTAGGAAACATGGGCGTCGCGAGATTTTTTCATTTCTGTACGTCGAGCGACAAAAATGGAATCTGGAAAGAAACTCAACAACAACATATGGGCATGATATTTAGTTTTCACCTCACGTGTTGCAGCTTTCTCATCAAGTTAAATCACAGTGAGAGATCTGAGCTTCCTCATGTCATTTCAAAGTGTCCACCATTCTTCCTGCTGTGTGCGTGTGTGCGTGCGTGCGTGCGCGTGTGCGTGCGTGCAACCTTGGAGAGGGAAACGTTTGCGATGCGATGTCAGCTTTTACCGTATGGAAATATCCAGATGATGTGATCGCCATCTTATATTGTATGTGTGTGTACATGCGTGTGTGTGTACATGCGTGTGTTGTGGCGCCGAGCAATACAGAAAGGGCGGCGATGGAGAAGGTGGCAGGCAGGGCGTGGTGGCCTCCTGCAGGGATGAGAATAGGAAATTGGAGCCAAATGGAGATTGGTCGGAAATCCAAAAGGAAACTACATTATGACTACACGATGAAGATATTATGGCGATGTTGCGTGTCTTTGTTTTCTGATGCTGATGAAAAAAAGATTAGTTTTGTATTTGATGAAGCCGGAGTGAGGTTACGCAATACCAGATCTGCTGCTGTGTTTGTGTGTGTGTGTGTGTGTGTGTGTGTGTGTGTGCGTGCGATGTACCAGGCTTAGTACTGTCTAAAATCTGTTCTGCATTAGTTCCGCTCACTCACAGCCACTTCGCTCTTTGTCTGTCAAACACACACACACACACACACACACACACACACACACACACACACACACACACACACACACACACACACACGGGTAACATGAGTAGAGGGACGGCTGGAATTGCAAAATACAACCCTGATCATAAAGCTCTTCCAGTTATCATTCATACATATTCCCCTGTATTTACGTGTGAAATTGAATTGTGCTGTAAATCACTCTGAACAATAATCTCTCTTTCTCCAGATAACAACGGGCAGTTTGTGTTCAACGTCAAGTTCTATCCTCCTGATCCCTCACTGCTCACTGAAGACATTACCCGGTACACACACACACACACACACACACATATGTTAGAGGTGTACCAATGCTTACTTAAACCTACATTAATTGTTTTTTCATGGCCATTTCACTCTGATGTCTAAGGCCTACAAAACAAAACAAAAGTAAAAAACAAAACAAACAGACACAGGTTTGCTTTGTGCACAGTGCTGATTCATTTAAACTTGTACGTATGCATGCACACACACGCACACACGGGCATGCATTTAAGTTGGAGTGTATGTCTAATGGGGCGAACAACTTCTCGGAGGGTTGTAGCTAAAGGCTAATCGAGGACATACTCACTAACACGTAGTAAAGTGCCAACTGACGTGCATTGTGGGTCTCCAGTAACTATTTGTCCTGCAACACTACAGGTGTGTACTTTATTTGCCTGTTCCTCTTTTGTTAAGTTTCAATAGAAATACCCGGATTTCATATATAAATGGAAAGTAATGTCTTTCATTAAAAAACGTTTCATTGTGTAATATTAACACGGTGAAATGCGTTATTGTGCTGGGGCAGTGAAGAGAAGCCCCGTAACTGGATGACTGGGGCTTAAGCCTCCATGTCATCACGTCCCACCAAAGTGACTTTCAATGACATGTTTTCAGCGGTCGGCCCTCTGAGGTGTCTGAATCAGTCATTTCACACAGACGCTCCATTCACAAAATGAATTCTTCAGCAAGGATTTACAGCAGGGGACACATTACACCGTCGTTAACACACACAACCACTGGACACACACACACACGCGCACACACACGCACGCGCACGCGCGCGTGTTATGCATCTGAGTTTGGGTATGTCGTGGTGAGGAGAAGGTCATCCCAACAAGCACACTAAGAAAACTGTTCAACAAACACAGCGGCAACAAAGACGTCTAATCTGCCCCCGCTGACCCTCGGGCTGAGGACATTCGTCTGCTTGGGTCGCTTTATTATTATCACGAACAATGGAGCCGGTTTCAGTTCAAAGAAGAGCTTAGAACGGGTTTCGGTTGTTGTTGTGAGTAGACTTGGTTTCAACTAAAGCCCAACCTGTTTCCCCTGGTCGCTCTCTTGTAGGTACCTGTTGTGTCTGCAGCTCCGTGAAGACGTGGCTTCTGGACGACTGCCTTGCTCGTTTGTCACTCACGCTCTGCTGGGGTCGTACACGTTGCAGGTACGTGCGGTTGTGCACCGTACGTCTGCTGCTCACGACGCGCAAGTGTGCAGTTTCCACACGTGGCTTTTCCCGCTCGCTCGTCTCCGTTTCATGCATCGGTGTTTGTGGTCTCCTTTTGGTTTACAGGCAGAATTTGGTGACCATGAACCCGAGCAGCCTCGGCCTCTGGACAACGTCGGTCAGCTGACCTTTGCGCCCAATCAGAACAAAGACATGGAGGAGAAGGTTCTCGAACTCCACAAGTCTCACAGGTCGGAGGGAACGGGGTCATTTAGTCAAAAGTAGTCGGGAACAACGAGTGTATATTTTCCTTGTCATTAATGGCTTTAGACATGTTCACCGAAAGTAAAGGGACCATGACTGTGTCTTTTTCATATACCGTATAATTCAGACATTTTTGATTCATGCCACTATACTGTTCCAATCTCAGGGCGTTTTTAGTAATTTGCCTTTTCTGGGTGTTTAGGGGAATGACACCAGCACAGGCCGACATCCAGTTTCTAGAAAATGCCAAGAAACTGTCCATGTACGGGGTGGACTTGCACCATGCAAAGGTATGAATAAATCCTCTTCCTCTTCCTCTCCTCTTCCTCTTCCTCTCCTCTCATTTGTTGTTAACATCGGGGGATTTGCACAATTTCATTGATGTGGAAAGAGTGTCTGTATGTTTGTGTCAATGCATCTGTGTGTGTGTGTGTGTGTGTGTGTGTGTGTGTGTGTGTGTGTGTGTGTGTGTGTGTGTGTGTGTGTGTGTGTGTGTGTGTGTGTGTGTGTGTGTGTGTGTGTGTGTGTGTGTCTGTGTCTGTGTCAGCTGTACAAACACTCGGGGAGGCCGTTGCCATGGGAACAGCCAGTCTCTCTCACTGGGATAGCAGGTCATCATGAGTATTTTTGTGTGTCTTTGGGCAAGACAGCCAGTAAAAATGGGGGAAATATGCATGAGAGAGAGAGAGAGAGAGAGGGAGAGAAAAAGAGGAGGGGGGGGTCTGAAAATAGACGGAGAGGATATGTGAGATTGAGGATACAGAGAAGACAAAGACATGGCCGGCAGTCAGAGACGAGGTTGGAGTGAGATGGAGAGAAAGAGCAGAGGCCCCTTTAAGGGCTTGCTCCACTTGTTTACAACACAGAGGGAGAAGCAGAGCGGGCATGTTGCAAATCTTTTTTTTATTTATTTCTTTGGGAATTCAAGGGGCAGATCTATTTCTGTCCTGTGCCATTAATTCGTCGTGCAAGTTTCATGAACCCTTTCAAAGGAACCCTTTCAAATACTGTAAGACGTACTAAATTATCCCAATCACACCATTCTATGTTTACTAGAAATAACATTTGAACCCTTCTGGCAAAATATGAATATTACATTTGAACGTGTCACTGTAAGAAATGCACAGGTGTGAATAATTAAATGAGGGATTGCTCCATCGAGCAGCTTCACTCTCAGGGTCCTGGTACTATTGTGCATGCTGACGGAGTTGATGGGTTTATCTTGGCACCAAACACTGAAGATTCCTTGTTTACTCACAGAAACAGCAAAAAAAGCAAAGTCGTACATTTTTCCACGACTGCGGCCGCTCCGTCTGTGCGTCCAAGCTAAAGCGCTAAAATGTATCTCGACCGGGAGCGAGAGAGATCGATGAGCCGCCGGTAGCATGTCGAGGCCATGTGACATGTTTGTCCCAGTCAAACTGTCCATTATCAACATAGTGCATCCTCCATTAGCCCTACAGACTACTCCTGTGTGAAGTCACCAGCGTAATCAATACACCTCCCTTACCATTTCCAGATGGCCTTGGACTTAAAAGCTTTGTCAGTGAGTTAGTCTGTCAGCTAACCATGTTAGAGTTGGACTGAAATAGTGTGTGTGTGTGGTGATTGAGTTGTTGTGGACCTTAAGCTGACTACTTTAAAAATCAATTGATGTAGAGTGTGATCTGATTAAGAAAAACGAGCAGCAAATACAGATATTTTTCCAGAGATTAATGATTTAACGTCAATATATTTACGATTTTCTTTCACTCGTTTGACTGTCGCAGGACTCTGAGGGCGTGGACATCATGCTAGGTGTGTGCGCCAACGGGCTCCTGGTTTACAAAGACAGGCTCCGGATAAACCGCTTTGCTTGGCCCAAAATCCTCAAGATTTCGTACAAGAGGAACAACTTCTACATTAAGATCAGACCAGGAGAGGTATGTACCCATGGGATTTACTCAGCCCTACGCAAGAGAATTTTGCACTTGAAGTTATTCTCTGTCGTGGTGACGTGACAGAGTACTCATAACATACTGGACGTATATGGATAACATGTCCTTAACCTTTGCTGTTTATGTGTTTCTTTGACAGACGGAGCAGTTCGAGAGCACGGTGGGATTCAAACTCCAGAACCATCGGTCTGCCAAGAGGCTGTGGAAAGTCTGTGTGGAGAATCACAGTTTCTTTAGGTAGACATGCACACTGTGAAGCAAGCGAGTCCAGCGGTCGCACCTGGATTTCAGAGATTTCCAGTGTGGAGTTTAGGGGGGGATCTGATGCAGCTCGTTAAGTAACGTTCAATGGAGGAATGTGTGCTTTATAGTGCTCGACAAAAGGCTCAAAGAGTTCAGAGACAGAGTGTATCTTGTGGTTGTTTAACCAATATGGGGCCCGGGGCAATACATACAGACAAAAGATAAACCAGGTGCTCATCATTGTTGTGTGTGTGTGTGTGTGTGTGTGTGTGTGTGAGAGAAGAGAGGACTAAGCTTCAATATCCTGTTGAGGGAAGAGCTGCCTGGAAACGTTTTGTCTCTCTTGCACAAGTGCATCTAGATGTGACCGTTATTAAACTATATTGCCAAAGTAAAAAGGTTTTAATGCTCCTGTCTCCCTCCCTCCCTGTCCCTCCCTCTACCTCGGTCTCTTGTCACGTAGGTTAACGGTACCAGAACAACCCACCAAGGCCCGCTTCTTGACTCTGGGCTCCAAGTTCCGTTACAGCGGGCGAACCCAGGCCCAGACCCGCACGGCCAGCTCCCTCATAGACCGACCGGCACCCAACTTTGAACGCACCTCATCCAAACGTATCAGCCGCAGTCTGGATGGAGGTAACACACACACACACACACTCACACACACACTTTTCTCACAAAGACACAGAGAAAGATGTGCGACGGACAAAATGAGGAATGGAAGGAATGAGGGGCAGATGGAAGCGGGGTCGTGGGTGGAGGGTTTACATGTTGTGTGTGTGTGTGTGTGTGTGTTTTTCTGTGTGTGTTTGGATGTGAAACGCGAGTGACCGACCAGATACAGGAAATAGCTACAGCATGTGTTTCCTGTCACACGGTGAGAGAGGGAGAAAGGGATGGAAAGAAAGCAAGAATGTCATGTGTACTTAGGAAGAAAAAAGTCCTCCACAATAAAAGAAACTCAGCATGTAGATGCAGAACATAAAGTCGCTCTCAGGTCACTGCAGGGAGACAGATGGCTCAGCATAATAATTCAACTTGGGCTAATATCTTCTTATTTCCTGATTCTAAAGATTGTTAAATAATAGTTTAAGTCATTATCACATCAAATGCATGTCGTTTCGTGTAAAACAGCACACGCCGCTTGTTTGTGGTTTTCTGGGTTACAGGCCCCGCTTCATGCAGCTGTGCACTGCTGTTTCACATGTGTCAGGATATGCCACTAGCTTGCAATGCCCCCTGCTGGACATATTATTCCACTGCAAGCCAACAGCCTTTATTAGAGAATAGTTTATTAGAGAATAGTTTAGGGATTATTATAAGGACGAGGTACTTGTCCATCGGCGGTGTGTTACCTGCAGTAGATGGCGGTTACAGACGCAGGAGCGCGGCAATGCACTGCTGTGGACGGAGGCTGGAGAAAGTAAATCCAGTATCAAACTGCAGGCGGAAGAATTACGGTTTCATTGTGTGTTGACTTACAGAGAAGTTGAAAGTTATTTTTTTTTTTTTTGTCCATTTATTTTGTCTGCGTTTCTCATTCCTCAGCACCAAGGATCAGCATAACTGAAGCTACATCTGAGAATGGCCGCGAGCCACATCTGGAGCTCCACTCTGACTCTAAGGTGTGTGTGTGTGTGTGTGAGTGTGTGAAGACATGCAATATGTGTGATCAGAAAAAGAAACGTAATTGATAGATAGACAGCAAGTCTTTTTGTTTCTTTGCTGTTGTCAATATATTGCCGAGAGGCCATATTGTCCCACAGGAACTGTTCACGCGTTGGTGTATCAAAGACACACGTCATGCTCGTGGTTGACGTTTTTGCCTCGTGTGTATACACAAGCATCACTTTTGGTTTGTAGCTTACATTTGCGTTGGAACAATGAAATGGTAACAGACGTGGAAGGAATAGCTGACTGCATCAGACCACTATGGGACCATGCATAGCTACGGGGGTTGTTGGGAGGTTTAAAGGTCTTTACACACCGGGGGCGAGACGAATAAATCACACAGAAATGTGAAACACTGGCCTGCGAATGTTACCCAGAGCAGCGGCGTCTGGCAGTCTGTCTGAGGTGAATTGTCGTATAGCCTAACCGACTGTGAGCTGTTTTATTGAGTCTCCTTTTAGCGGAATGCGCTGAGTGAATT
The DNA here is from genome assembly GCA_028022725.1 of Lycodopsis pacificus. Lineage (NCBI taxonomy): Eukaryota > Metazoa > Chordata > Actinopteri > Perciformes > Zoarcidae > Lycodopsis > Lycodopsis pacificus. Next base: position 5,313,532 of record CM051705.1, on the reverse strand, counting down.
TGAGTTCCCTCTGGTAAACAGTTACGCAGTCTAAATGTCTCAGGCTTTTATTGTGAAAGAATAGAATGGAGGCAGTGGAGCTGGTGTGCGCTGCCCCCCCCCCGGTGTGTAAATGTCTTCATGGTGCTTTATCTGGCCACCACTTAGACTTAGAATCACCTCTTTGTTTATATTTATTTTTACGCTAATGTCATTTCTGTTCACAGGATGTTTTAGACACTTTACTAAACCTCCTCTAGGACCGGGAGGCTTCCTCACTTTTATCCCCATACGTTGCGAATATGTGTGTAAAAAGGGTACACACACCGACAAGACTGACAATGTTGACCAGATAAATATGATTATCATAATTTTAATGGTTTGCCTTTGATCATAACGTAACATATTTAGAGCTGACACTTCAGACCCCGAGAGTGTCCTGTACCTTAGCAGGGATCTATGTCCACTGCTGGGACACTACTTAGTATATACAGTATATATATATATATATATATATATATATACTGTATATATAGTATATTACTGTATGTTGTGCCTGCCTCCCGTTTCTCCTCCCTCTCCCCACTTTCCCCTTTTCTCCTCTCTCCCCTCGCTCACACACCCGGCTCTGTGGAATTGACCTCCTGTCTTTTGCCTTTGGTCCAGCGGTGGCTCCCCCGTCGACACACATCTGTACTCTGCACACATCTGTACTCTGCACTGTGCTCCACCCTGCTGTGCTCACGTTTAACCTGTGTTTGGTGTGTTGTTCACTGACTAATGTTATGTCTCTTTCCCCCCCCCCCCCCCTCTCTCTTTTCATTCACACACGTCCTGTTTTATTTAATTAATTTTTTTGCTTCTATCACTTCCCTCTTGCGTGCCGTCATCATTTCATGAAAAAAAAAATGAAATGATGTTTTTAATGCACATTGCTTCGGTTGTTGTTTGACCTCTTTGACGTCTTCACTGCTTGCTGCCTCACTTTGTGGATATGTGTGCACGGGTTTCCCCTCTTCCTCTCTCCCCCGTGTGCGTTTGTCTCTCCTGCAATCCACCGCCCATCAGTCAATCTTCATGTTCCCTCTCTCCTTCTCCTCCTCATCCTCCCTCTCCTCCCTCCCCCCTTCCCTCGACACCATCTCTGAGCTCGACCACGGCCTGTCGGACATTTCCGAAGACGGCGACCTCGTAGACGCCGCCGCCGCCGCCTCGCACACACTGTGGGCCCTTCCCTCACACACCATCTCTCTTTTCTCCGACCAGCAGTCGGCCGATCTCGAACACCTCGCACAAAACCCTCCGGCCTCCCCCCTAATCGCTAGCTCCCAAACATGCAGTGCAGAGGTTTTCGAAGCCGAGGAGGGCGGCCAGGCTGAAACCGGAGCATCGGCTGGATTACCAAATTGGTGGAGCTGGTTCTCTGTGAGGGGTGTGGTTAAATATGTTTCGTTCATCCTGTGTTTCCTCTCCGTTTGGGGGAGGAATGGAAGCAGGTGTCCGACCACTAAGCTGTTTTCAGGATTAACAAAGAAACTGAGGTTTTTTACTCGGAAGCTCACTTTCCAGTCCGCGGCTCCAATCAGGGCCCCCAAATGTATCGTCGCACCCAGATTACGTCATCTTTTTAACAGCCTGGCATTGAGATTGACTCGTTTGGTGGCATTTATCACGAGCTACCTGCCTGCTCAACTTATGAGTTTGGTTCCTGCTGTTCTTTGGCACCCGACACGACTACGGCTGCCCGCGATTTCTCCTCTTACCCGCCCTCCAATCGTCTCTTCCTTTTCCTCTCTCTCTTCTCTGCCCTCCTATTTCTTTGCCGTCCCGTCTCGCCCCTCTCTCTCCTCCCTCTCTTGCTCCCACCTGACCCCGTCCATACACCGCTACCTCCTAAACCCCTCCCCTCTGTTCCTGCCCTGCCTCTTAGTCGTCTTCCTGTTGGCCGTGATGCTGACAGCGAGCCAGTCCTTGGTCTTGGCCCTGATATTAGCCACGCCCCTCGGCCTGACCCTGTGCTACATAGAGAACGTGGTCTCCTGTCACCGGAAGGCAGTTCTGCCAACGCGTATCTGTCAGACGCCAGACGCTCAGTCGGAGGATCAGCTAAGCCCTCCGCTCACACCGGCACACACGCCTCCACGCGTCAGGCACCACGCTCACACCAGCGCGACCTGGACGCAAGAGATGTGCGATCCTGCCGCATAAATCCACCGCACACGCCTCTACCGCTCCCCTTTACTTTATTCCTCCTCTATGTTTAAACTGTATGTCCGTACATTCAGCCCCGCCTCCACCTCCACCTTCCTTACCTGATATTTTCTGCTTTCCTTCGATCCCTGCACCCTACCTACCCCACTGTATTGTAAAGGACAAATATTAGAATAAGTAGGATTAAATAAACTATTAAGACTCAGAGTTTTGGATAAATAGAGAAAATATTATTACGCTTTTAATGTAGAGGAAAAAGAAAGGTATATTTAGAGATTTAAATACTGTACAGAGACTTTAAGGGCAGGATGAAAATACAACATTTAGTGACGGGCAGAGCACATTTTGAGAGTCGCTTACACCACTTGGTGTGTTTTAAATCTTTTATAATGAGCCGTTATTAGTAGAAATAACCCGCACATTAATGTCACTCTCACCAAACGAAGCGATGTAATGGTATCAATCGATAATATGTAAGATAAATAAGAAACTGACTTTATTTTTGCCTACAGCTTCAGTTGCTCCGTTTTGCCTTTGTAGTGCAGAGAAAGATTAGTTGTTTATTAGATGTTATAACTGTACATAGATAGATGCAGTAAGCTCCCCAAACCTGTAGCACAGAAAGCTGGTCTGCATATTATTGCTCATGAATGTTAAGTAAACAGTGTTGCACTTCCCCTCAGCGTCTCACTGTTTTAAGTAAAACTATGACATAATTTTCGTGGTGGGCTTTTGGCGTTGTCCGTGGTCGAATGAAGCTGCTGGTGCAGATCGAACAGACGTGATCAAAACACAAGACTCGTTGGAAAGAACACCGAAATATTCTGCTCATTGCCAGAATAACGTTTTTATAATTAGAAGTCTACTGAGGCGATGGCTGGCCTCTGGTGGAAAACACCGTAGCGCCAAGAGAGTAGTTAAATCATCGTCCTCGTAGCGTTTGTGTCCTTCTCTGTACATAAACTGTTGTTTCGGAGAAACGTAACATACGTGTCGTGTAGTAGAAATACACTTCGACACAGACTGAGGAGAGCGGCCCGTAGCAGCTGATGCCTCCCTTTGTTGGCCATCTCAGACTCCGTCCGTGTTACCGCTCCTGCGGTCACATGACCAGCAGCGCTCCCCGACCCCGAGGTTGCTGGGGGGGGGAAAGAAACCAGCTTTTCCCATCATCCATTTCACACTTTTGTTTTTTTTGTCTTCGCGCCCCTACCCTCCTCATTTTTGTCATTACGACGTTGAAGGCTAAGGAGGTGGACTTGAGCCCTGGCGATGCGGAAGCCACGCCCACCCAGGTCTGTAGGGGCCGTCTTTACCCAGCATGCTTTGCAAATGATCTTGCCAAGAGCTAGAGTGAAGGTGTTTTTTTTTTAATGGGTTGTAATGGTGGCGCGGAGCACACATGCAGTGAACCTAACCTGTCCTCACTCTCTCCCTGATTTCGCCCCGTCAGCAGTCACAGGGAGCCAGTGAGCTCGCCCTCTCTCAGGTTCACACACGATTATTACTGCTCTGATTGTTTTGATTTGGTCTGTCAATCATTCGCTCGGTACGGTTTGGTTTGGTTTGGTTTGTTGGTTTGGTTCACATCTCTTTTCGGGTGAAGTTGCCCCAACATGACGACACAGAATCAGCTTTTTTTTTATTTCTCAGCTACCTAAAACAAATTCTGAATATTTACATCGACAACTGATGATGTGAAGTTATACATTTGTCGATAATAATGCTGCTTGTTTTCAGATGTGTTCTGAGTGTAAAAACTGATCCTGAACGGGCACTTTCACCCAAAATCCTCACTTTTGCGGTTGCTCTGCCGTGGCTTCTGGTTCTCAGTTTCAGTTTGGTTTCTGGTTCATGTTCGTGTTTCATTCTTGTTTTTGGGGTTTTGCTGAAAGCACATTGGGGGTTTTGGGGTTTTTGTACATGTCTGTTGGTGTTGCTTTGGAGTTTTTTTCATGTGTCAACATGGGTATAAGTACTAGCATCATAACATTCAATGAATGAACCCAAATGTTGTTAACTTGTGCTTGTACCCATCTTCCAGCCTTCACAGTTTGAGACGTTTTGGCCGTGTCACCGCCTCAATTCTTTGTTTCTTTATTTTTTTGTTTACACTCTCAATTATTAATTTGATTGTTCCAAATTTTACTTCATTTTGTAGAGGTAAAACAAAGTACATCACTTTTTTTTTAATACATTTTCTCCATTTCATTTCCCACTGTGTGTCTGCCTTCCAGAGTCCAATGAGAGTGCATGGGGACAATATTTATGTGAGGCACAGTAATTTAATGTTGGAGGTTGGTACTGGCGTCGTCTGATGGCTGAATATGAGAACTACATGTTTCTGTGTACTCCTGACGCCATCAGAACTACAACTCCCTCCGAACTGTACTACACTGTACAAGACTGCTGCCCTCTCGCACTCTCAGGCTCTGTTGCATGCCTGCGTGTGGATGATTGAATATGGAGTTTACGCTCAGCTGTTTCCTTTTTGTTTTAAATAGTATGAAAATGTTTTGGTACCAAATGGTTTCAGTGCTAATTGTCCTGTTTCACATCGCAGCCGTTTTGAACACACGCTTAAAAACATGACTCAGAATGTTGCCATAAATTACGTTTATAACAAATGTCTTATCATCAGTTCATTAAAGGGTTGTGTTACTTTGACGGGAGTCGCTCACAGCGACAAACCCACAGAGTTATTCTACACTTCCCATGAGCTCTGCGACGCGTTTTAGCATCTTTTAGCTCATTGTTTTGGTTTTAATGGCCCGATTAGAGGTTCTGCTACAGTTCCTAGATCAGCAGCAATCCTGCTCGATCGGATCGGATCAGGTACGTTAACTGGAGGTGATCCCCGAAGAATCCCCATCCCGAGTGCACCACGAGGGAACTAAGATGTTTTCAGTGTTGAATCTATGAAATGCAAAAAATATGTATTTGATGTGTATCTTGCTACACAACAGTACAGTCGAGACTCTCTTCCAAGAAGCTTCCCAAGCTCAGTGTCCACAATAGCTGCTTTGTGAATAGGGTCAGCGGCGTGTCAACGTGACTGTGTTGCATGCTCTGTGCATGGTGAATGCTGTCTTGTGACGGTCGTTGATTGATGCGAAAGTCTGATTATTGGCAGGCGGCTGCGTCTAACCTGACTAACCATGCCTCACTAACTCCCACGAGGAGCTCGCCTCCTGTTTCCTGGTGATTGGCTGCCAGCGTTGAGTGATGCATTTGATAACTTACTAAAACAACAACAACTTTTTATGCGACGTGGGACTGATGGTGATGATCTGTAGTCTTGATAGCGTGTAGTATTATACGCTGAGGGATTGGAAGACAAAAAAAATATGTATTTTCTTAACGGCGTACAGAAGAGTACGTTTCAAGAAGGAAAATTATTTTCATTTATGGTCCAATCAGTCGATCTGAGGAAAATGTTGATCATCTCCTCCAATAATAGATCATTGTCTCTGATTGAATCCTGTATTCTAAAAAAAATAGATACAGTGGAAATGGAGGGAAAGAAAATGGCAGAGGATAAGAAAGAATCAGGAGATAAAAAGAACGGGAGTGTGACTGATTTAAATCATGAATCAGTCACATGGGAAAGCAGTGAAGGAGGGAGATGGACCACGATCAGCTCCATGTTGTGCAGTCTGCACTGCTGCGCCCGGCCTGATTTAAAGGAAAAAACTCCTCAACAAGATGGAGAGACCCTGTTTCACTGCAGCCTGCTTATCAATACTCTCGCTCTCACACACACACACACACACACACACACACACACACACACACACACACACACACACACACACACGTGTGAACAAAACACGGGTGATAAAAGCTAAATGTAAGATTTCAGAGGCTCCAGTGAGGCACGGCGTCCATCTTGTCTTCCTCCTGATTGACAGACTAATGTTCCTGTTTTGAACCCAATTTTTCCCCTCCCCACATCCCTCCCTCCTTTTATCCTCCTTCCTCCCTCTCTCCTTCCCTTCCTCCCGTCTCCTTTCCTCATTCCTTCTCCCATCACGTTTCTCTTCATCTGGCTATCTTTCCTTTCACCCCTCTCTTTACTCCGGCCTTTACTTGTCGTCCCTCTATTGTCATTCGTTTCTCTCGCTTTCCTCTCCCTCTCCCCTCATCTATCCCACGTTCCGACCCTTCCGACCTCTGCCCCACATCCCAAATCTTATCCCACCGCCCATCATCCCTCATTTATCCGCACTCATCTCATTTACTCTCCTCCCCCCCCTTCTTCCCTCCCCCCCCCCCCCCCCCCCCCCCCCTCCCCTCCCTCATCAGGACCACGATAAGACCCAAGAAGACGTTCTGAAACACCAAGCTAGCATTAGCCAGCTAAAACGCTCCTTTATGGAGGCGCCGCCTCCCTCTCCTCCGCAGCCCAACCAGTGGGAGAATCGCCTCACCTCCTCTCCCGCAACGATACGTATTCAACAGCAACAGCAAGTGGTACGTCTGTCTGGATGCGTCTGTGTCAGAGGAGATGCGTGAGGCATTTCACTTCAGGTGAAATGTTCTCCGTTTGTTGCAACAATGTGGTTTTTATTAGAAAGAAGTGCACATCTCATGCTTTTGCACCTGATTTCAAACTCTAAGTCGTCTCCTCTCTCGATCTTAAGTGGGCGTTGTTGTTTGATGCTTTCTCCATGGTGGGGGGGTTTATAGCTCATCACTTCATGGACTTTGTGGGTTTTCTTTCTTCTTCTGTAGAAACTGCTGCACTGCTTCTTTATTTCTTTTCAGCTGGTCTTACTTCACATTTTACCTCATTTTTTTTCCTGCTGTACAAGTTTTTTCTGTTTCATATTCTGCTCTCTGATCTCCTAAACAAAAGTGTTCCATTCTGTTCTGGTTTACGATCATTACAAGACAGAGACGTGAAGCTTGGCTGCTCTCTCTCTCTGTGCGTATTTGTTTTCGTGTCTCTTGCCGTGTTTGGGGATTTCTTTTCTATCTGTCGTCTCTCAACCCTTTTTCTTCTCTCTTCCTCTCTGCGTTCTGTGTTTGTGTTTTGCTGTAGAGCCTTGAAGAGGAGATAGCTTCTGTGCTTCTCAGTAGACACTCTGGCTTTTGCTCAGCTCCATCCGCCCGCAGTGTCGCTGAGCCGACTCTAGATGGCGATATAACCACATCTGCTGCTTCACATCTCGCCGCTGTCTGCAGCGCCGCTGCTCCACTCGCTGCCACTGAGGTGCTGCTGCTGAACATTGTAGGAGTCGGGCTTTACTTTCAGTCCAGTCACTGAAAGTACATTCAGACCTCCTGTAATGCCTCAGTGAATTAAAGATGCTTTCCAGATGTGTTCACAAACTGCACCAAAGAGACGCGAGCGGTCCACAACGCCTGCTGTGGACGCTGGATGAATGGTCGTTATTAGTATCGGGGACCATTCATCCTGAATAATGGGCATGGTAAATCTAAACTAAAGCGACTAACAGCTGGGAATGCCGTGGATGTTAGGACGCTGATTGAATGGCGTTTTAAAAACAAACCTGTTCTTTACCAGCTCCTTTAGGGGGGAAAATAACTCTAAAAAGCAGCAGTTTGTTTCACTACATAAGCTCTTAAAATGGCACACGGGACATTTCAAAGTCCAAACTAAATTCATGACGGCATGCCATGTTTTCTGTGGTCATCCACATAAAGAGACTGCTGCCTTCTCCTTTTATCTCTTAAGATAAGCTTCTGTGTTCACTGATGGGGATCTCCTCTTTAATCCATCTTCCATGGATCTTCTTATTCTTCTTTTCAAACTCTTTCATCCCGTCTCTTTGTTCCGCCTGCTGCGATTAACTTGATGCTGTATGGACATCAACTTGATTGTGCATGAAAGACTCCAGGGAGATAGAGGGATGGAGGATCCATGCAACACATCCATCCCTGTCCTCTGTGCCGCCGTAACGAGCACCGTAGTGTCACCTCGGTGACGTTAAGTGCTAACAATGATGATGTCGTGGCTGCTTTGTGTGTGTGTGATTGATTGTCACGGTAACTTTTCTGTCACGCAGGAGAATGAGCCCCAAGCGGAAGCAGCCGCTGCCGATAACGCGATCTCTGATACCAAAGAACCGGCGAAGGTGGATCTAACTTCCTTCTATTACTCCATGCAGCCTTCCATTCGTGACGCTTCCACCGTTTCCTTCATGCCTCCATTTTCCTTCTGGCAGCTTGAAATGCCGAAAGCTCCCACTGCAGCCGTCCATTCTGTGACTCCTCACTCTCACATCTTTGTGCCTCTTTGTCCACAGTTGGACGTCTTCATCTTCACGTTTCAGTTCAGATTTTTGTTGTGTATTATGTTGATTTTAATTTATTTATGTTCAATGATCATGTTCTGTTTTTGTTTTTTTTCTGTCCCCATGCTGTGTATGTGTGTGCACCTCATTGCGTGTGTCTGTGTACGTACGTGTGTGTGTGTGTGTGTGTGTGTGTGTGTGTGTGTATAGACAACCGAAGTTGAAATCGAAGAAACCGTTGTCGTCCAAGAGGTTTCCGTAGCACACAAACCCGGACTTGTCACGGTTACGACCAGCTCCCCTGCTGGCCCACCTGCAGAGCAGGAAACACTAGAGCAGGAAGTGAGAGTTGAAGCGGAAGTAGTGGTAGCGGAGGACGCGAAAGCGGCAAAGCAGGAGAGCGTTTCCTCTGAGAGCGAGAGCGAAGAAGAAGCGGAGTACCATCCAAACCTCTCCATCTGCCATACACAAATACCAGAAGAGGAGGAAGAGCAGCAGGAGGAGGAGGAAGAGGAGGATAAGACGGCGGAGCAGGACGTGTCGGCTCCAGACGCTCCTTCCCTTCCAGCTGAAGTCGGTCAACCTGTAGAGGCGGCCAGTCGAGAGGAAGAGGAGTCCAGGAACGAGAACGCAGAGGAGGAGAAGAATGGCGAGGAGGAGAGGGAGACGAAGGAGAGCGCCGACGATCCGGAGATGACACCCGACGAAGCCCTGAACGGTCACACCCTGCCGGAGGACAGCGTGACCGCAGAGGAAGAGCCCAAAATGAACGGAGAAGCCTCTCTGGCCGAAGCAGAACACCGGCCACAGGTTATTTGTTGCTCTGAGGTAAAGTCTTCACTGGGCCGACTGCGGCAAAGAGACGCCAGCTGTAGAAACACCCCGATTCGTTTTGTTTCCTCCTTCCTGCTTTCCACAGTGCCGGTTTCCTTCCTGCTTGCGTGAATATTTAAGCTCCATGTACATCCTCGCACTCACGTTTGTTCTGTGGAAACTCCTTTAAGCCTAAAATGAAAGAAGTCCAGTTCAAAACAGACTCATGAAATGAAATCATCACCAGTGTTTTGGTGTCAAGTTACCATCTCCTACACAGTTTTTCACCGTACTCGTATATATATATATATATATATTTTAAGTTCTGTGTTATCCACTATCCTCATGCTTCATACCATTATCTCATGCCTAGTTCTCTCCTGCTGCACAGTGTGGTGTGTTGCTGTTACTGCCTCCTGCTCTGCCTCCTGTGTTAGTGTTGTGAAGTAAATGGGGCCTAAGTGGAGGATGCATGATGCTCTGCATGCTGCATTTCAGCGTTGGTGTGTGTGTGTGTGTGTGTGCGCTTACTGTGTTTGTGTCATTAGTGTGTGTCCACCACGTGTTTGGCAGTGATGCTTCCGTTTGGCGTTATTTGAATTGGGCCCCATCACGGTCGCCATGGTAACGGCATTGTGGAAATCATCATTGCCAAGCACTTGGGGAAAATGCCACCCGGCCATCTGCACGTCATCGCCGCATGCTGGTTTACATATCAACCGCCGCCTTTGTTTTGAGCGCCGCTTGTTTCGGGGGCTCGCGTGTCGTGCGTGTCGTGCATGTTCGTGCTGTGCCGTACTTTTGAGTCGCACGTTGACACCGAAGATGTTTTTCCGTAGTCGTGCTGCTGTTGTCGCTTGTGCATCGCTGGAAGTAGTCGTTGTCGTGTTCTGCGTTTCGTGATGTGTACTTGCATGAGTTTGGAAGCTCTTTGAATTTTTTTTGCATGGGTTTTGTTGCATTTACTTGCAAATATTGTGTTTTTCACATCTACTGCTACTGCTATGTCGACCACTTTTGATGATAATCAAGCACACATTTTCATAATTGACTTTGAAGTGAATTCCAAAGCTGGTGCGTAGAGACCAACGTGTTTCCTTAACTGTCTCAGGTCTGATGTATTAACCCTCTCTGTATTCATCCTCCCCCCCCCCTCCTCACTTCTCTCTCTCGTCCCTCCCCAGCCACCTGTGGTAAAGACAGAAATGGTGACTATATCAGACACGTTTGCGGCCCAGAAAACTGAGATAGCGACAAAGGAAGTGCCCATCGTACACACGGAAACCAAGACCATCACATACGAAGCCGCACAGGTGCACGCTTGAGAAACACGGGGAGCCTTTCTTCATCTTGTCCTTTTCCTGTGTCAGCATTCATATTGTATTTGTGTGAAACATTTAGACGTCATCATTATTTTAAGGCTCATTAATTTTGAAAGCATGTTCCCAAAAAAGAATCTTCTTTCCCAGAAACAATGCATGCCGGCGTTATATAATTCCTTCCTCCTCAGGGAAATCATTTGTTAGTTTGGGAGAAGAGTTTATTTTGAACATCAAACATCCGACGGGGAAACTCTAATGCGGATGCACGGCTAATGATCCCCCGTCGTCTCCTCTGTTGTCAGCTGGATGGTAATGGCGATGGCGAGCCTGGAGTGTTGATGACTGCTCAGACAATCACCTCTGAATCTCTGTGTACCACCACAACCACACACATTACCAAGGTACACACACACACACAAACACACTTCTTCTCTTCTTCTGCCCTGATGCGTTATGACGTTACATCACTTTCATCAGACACATTAAATATATACACCGTGTTTGTACTCTTCTGTTTCACTTTGTTTTGACAGTTTCTCTCCTGTTTTGTGATATTTCCGTCTTATCTGCTCCGACATGTTATCACCGCGACCCGGGCGGCTCTTAATAGTTCATAATGATCCCATCATGACGGGCGTCAAAGCATTGTTGTGGTACGTTTTTGTTGCAGACGTTAAAGGGCGGCCTATCGGAGACCAGGATCGAGAAGCGCATCGTCATTACTGGTGACTGTGACATCGACCACGACCAGGTCAGTATCCCACTCGGCGCATGCCCACGCCGAATTATACAACCCTTTTTTAGGGATATGCTGAAGCTCCACTGCCAGCCAAATCTTTCTGGTTTCTTAAGTGAATACCTTACACTCATGTTGCCCGCAGTCGGAATGCACAATGGGATGTATTAACCATGAAGACATGCCATTAGTCCCACTCAGATTCCACTCATCCGTCTCTTCACTTATTCATCCATGCATCCAGAGTTTTGCCTCGTGCCGTCTCATTTTGCTGCTCGTCTTTGTCAGATTGTCAGATTTCTACATCCCAGATGTGATGAGTGCTACATCACATCTGGGTTCGTGCGGTCCAAGTGCATTTGGTCAATGACACCGACATTTGTTCTGTTCACAAGCATATTGGATTTTAAAATATAACCATGAAGTGCAGATTTCAGCTTTAATTTGAGGTTCTTCCCCCAACATTAACCAACATCAGTCTCTGTCCCCTTATTGTAGACGTAACTGGGCCAATGTGCAAGGCCGGTTCTGCAACCGTCGGCACTTATGCATCGAAATTGGGAGAGAACTGTAAAATTGGGTACGCTGTTCTCCCAATATGGTTGCGAACACTCAGAACAATATCAATGTCTCGTTGTCCATATACATGCAGACTGCTCTGATTTAAAAAAAGATTTTATAAACCTGGGCAAGTTAGTTAGACGTTTCAGATATTTGAAATATGGGCGACCCTCTGCTGATCCTCCAGAAGAAGTTGCATGCAGCGCCCTCAAGACATCTCAAATATTTGACAAAGAAAGAAATGTATTCTAGTTGTGGATCTTTATGCACGATCCCTCGTCCACTGGTTTGTTTAAGTTGCCTGTCTTGTTTGATTTGCTGGATTTACATTGATTTTTCCACTTGATGTGTCTGAAGGTATTTTACTTCAACCAGTCCCCCTCCCCCCCCCCATTATTAAACATTCAGTTAACCCAAAGAAGTAAAATAGCACGAGTCACATCGATCGTAAATCCAGCATTCTTTGTCATTTTTCTTCATGCCTCTTATTTAATTTTTCATTTAACTCCACCATTTTCCCTCCCTCCACCTCCTCCACTGCCCGCTGCGCTCGGTGCTGCCACTGTGTGGCTGCCCCTCGGTACTGCAGGCACTGGCCCAGGCCATTAAGGAGGCCAAAGAGCAACATCCTGACATGTCTGTTACCAGAGTGGTGGTTCATAAAGAAACCGAACTGGCTGAGGAGGAGGATTGACTGAACTCAGGTAATAATAATAATAGTAACCCTTTTATTATTATTATTATTCGTACTATTGGAGGTCTTTATTAACAGCGGGGGTGCATACAGTGGTTTATTAACTGGCGAACTGAAAATCAATGAGCTGGAACGAAACAAACTCCCACACACGAAGCTGCTAAAACCATCAGCCGCCATCACAATGTGAAGGGAGAGAAAGGAATGTTCCATGTAGGAAGGTAGGCAGGCTGATGGAGGTCTGTGTGTGGAGGACAAAAGGAAACATTTGAAGTAGGAACACTGATGTTGAGTGCCAATCGTCACGCCACTCAGGCTGACTGCCTTCACCTCTATTTTCCCAGAGTTGAAGGGCCCATCAAGACAGTTCTCTCTGACGCTGACCGACCTCCATCAACCTACGACAACCAACCTTGACTGACTGAGGAGGAGGAGGAGGAAGAGGAAGAGGAAGAGGGGGAGACAAATGGGAGAGAAGTTGCCAATCTCTTCCCAGTCGGTCTTTCTTACATGTCTGTGGTGCGTCTAAACACCCTCACTCCAAAAACCAAGAAACAAAAAAATAACATCCCCTCTCTCTCCGAGGGATCAAAAAAGAACCACTTCTTTAGCTTAATATTTCTAGCGTGTTTCTATTTTTTAACAGTGCTTTTTTTTTTTTAACTGTTTTACAAGTTGAGATGTTGTGTGTCCGTCATGTTCAAAGCTGCAGGAATGCACCGATGACCAATCCTGATGAGATATCAGACTTTGTCTCTGTCAGAGATTCTTGTCTCATTGTACGGATGATTTCCCAGTAACAGTGAACTTTCAATAACTCATTCACTCAAAAGTCGAAGCAAATTTAACTTTTGTTCATCGATAAAAAGATGGCGATCTGAAATAGAGAGAGCTTTATAATAGGCATTATTTGGTCAGAATGTGATTGTACTCTTTTGTTCCGTATCAGCAAAGTGGTATTGGTACATTCCTAAAAAACAAAAAAAAGTTAAATTACAGCTCCCTCCCTCCCTCACTTCACGATGTTGTAAATGGAGAGTAACATAATATAACGCGGTGTTTTTAAACTTGTTAAAGTAACAATTAGGACTTCAGGAAACACAAAGACACAACCTGATTCTTTTTTTTTTTTTACTTTTTCAAAGTGTAACTTAATCAATTAAAAGCTCAATGGGAGAACACTATCACACTTTATTACTAACACTTACAGGAGACGGGGAGCTGTAACTTAAAATATTGCAGTAAAAACCAATCAACCAGTTTTTTGAATTTTTGTGATTCTGTCTTGTTTTTAGTTATTTTTTTTTTTCTGTACGTTTAGTTCTTATTCATCCACATTCCCTGTGCGTTGACCAGCGGCTGAGTGAGTTCATTTTCAGTTCAGTTCACTTTTTACTCCGAGAAGAGAAGAGAAGACATTTTACCATTTACAGTAAGGAATGCACATTGACATTTATTAAGCTCGAGAAGCCAAAAGATGCAGGCGGAATTAATTCCTTGTGATGTATTTTGTGAGTTTTACTGTATTTTAGAGTTCATTTTTACTAAATGGACTGAAAATGAACTGACTTTAGAGCTGGTGTGTACAACTGTCTGTACAGTGAAAATAAAGGTCATTAGATGGGAGCAGTAACGCAGCTTTTTCAGGAGCTAAACGCTCTCCCTGGGCCCCGCCCACATTACGACACTAGCCATTCCCATTGGGCGCCAGGGGAGCGAGGGAGCGGTACACTGACTTGTGATTGGGAGAGAGGACCAGTAAGTTGAAGCATAACTGTGAGATAGAGGCTTAGAGGCTTAGATGTTGCATGTTACGCTCTGACGAGGGCAAAATTCACTCGAGTTACTTTGCACCCTGAAGCGAGTTAAAGCCGTTTTGATATTCTTCACACAATCTGCAGTTCAAGCACAGGCACCAAAATGAGGACGTCGAGTGGGAACAACAGTTCTGTCCAAAATTCAGAATAATGTGATTTCTTCCCGTTTGCTAACTCTGCATCAGAGCCCGTCTGTCGTCATAGTTCAGCACTTAATGTCACTCCCAGTTCCCTTACACGCCAGCCTAGATAACGGCAACGAACCCCTTCTAGATACAATGACACCTGGGAGTAAATTCAGCATGTTTTAATCTTGAGCGAGTCTGGATGGGAGGCTACGTGTTGATTTGGTTTGAGAGTGTGTAGATAACAGATTATCTCGGCTCATACAGTACGTCGACATGAGATTATCTTCGCCCTGACGCCCGGCTGTGTTGTAACCGTTTTCACCGCAAACCAAATGTTCTTCAGCTTTGAAGTGGTTTTATGTTTTCAAAGATGACATTCGGTTGTATTTTTTTTTTTTTTACATTATTTGAACACACACAAAAAGCACAACGCTCTGAGTCTGCTGCTGCACTACGAACAGACACGGTCACAGTGAAACGCAGCTTAAAGGGAAGTGGATCCGAGGGGTTTGAAGCGCTCTCTCCAAAACCCCCTAAAAGGAATCGCGTGATGTTTTATTCATTTTCGGCGTCCTTTTACCCAAATGTTCCACACAAATGTGACTTTGTGTGAATATCGGTGGCATTAAAAGAGTTAGAACGAGGTGCTCGAAAAAAAACACATTTTCCTGAAATTGAAACAGCTTGTAAGCAAAGAAGTGGCCACAGATCGACACGAGAACATTCCACCGGCACCTGCCTAGATCTGTCTCAACCCTCCAGTCACACTGGACACGGAGGCATTCATCTCTCTTGAATGAGGAAATACTAACGCACATTCTCCACATTTAGAAATAGCACGTACCTCGTATGTCAGTCCCAGTTTAAGGCTTTCTCTCTGGACTGGACCGGTAATGACAGTCCAGGCTTTCTATTGGGGAACACTGGTCTGACCTCGACTATGCAGTGAAATCACATTCCAGCCGAGGGGGCAGCTTTAACCTCTGACCCTCTTGTAAAGAGACAAAGCAGCAGAAACACATTCAACAACAAAACCGTGCAACACGAGGCAGCTTTGGAAGCTTTTGCTGTTCCAAAACAAAACAACTTTAAAAATAGCATCGGTTATATCACAACTATATTTGTAGACTCTGGTAATTCGTCGTCTTTTCTCTGTGATCTAGTTGCGGTAAGGTGGGATGTATTGTGCGCCCGCTTGGATGTGTTATTTTTGGACTTTAAAGGAACGCCACTTCAAATGAAAATGTTGTCCACCATTTCATTTTTTTTTTTTTTTGTTTTTGTACCGTTCGCTCCGGGTTTGACCTGTTTCGGGGGTCCGGGCTCTGTTTTAACCAATCTCAGGAGCGTTGAGAGCGGCAAGGGGTTGGCTTTCCAAAATGTAGAATTTCATATGAAAGTCATTTTTATTGAGACAAGAAAAAAAAAGACAGCGCCGACAGATGATGACGATTCTACGCCAGCTGATTTATAAACTGTCAGGGATCTCAGCGTGGGAACATGTCTGGGGTCAGTGTTGCGTGTAAAGTAACACAATGAATTGCATAGATTGCAATGAATAGATGGGATCTAATTAATAACACTTCTTTCCGTATGATGCTTTAAAAGGCGAATGATAATTGGACTACCTTCTTCTTCACAGTTACATCTCAGGCGTTGTGCCACGGATGAAGCAGTGTCGGTTGATACCAGCATCGTTTTGTATTTCAGTGAGTTAAAACTCCCAGAAATAACAACTTTGTACATAAACACGTTTTGGAAAACCAACCACAGCTGCCTCACCGTTTCCTCTTTAGCAGCCGATGATCGCCGGTAGGGTGTGTCTATCTAGCAGCTTGATTGTCTTGTGTCTCCCCGCGCACAGCCACTCCTCCCCTGTGTAACACTGTTTAAATAAAGGATTGTTATACTCTGAAACCTGTTGATCGGATCATTCATTCATTCATGGCTTCATTTATTGATATAAACTTAAGTCCTGCTTGTTAATGTTCACAAAACTAGCCAGTGTCTCGTATCTTCAGCTCAGGTTGACTGTAATAATGAAACGTAAGGGTCCAGTTATGAAATAATGATCATTTCAAGGTGACAGTTTCTCAAACTTTGTCCCGAGCTTTAACAAGAGGGTAAAAATAAATACAGCTCTCGACAATACAGAAGGCCACAGATAACTTCCAGATTTACCTGAGAGTTTTAAAAACAACAGACATAATTCCATATCTTTGACAATGATGTTCTTTCCAGCATTCATCTTTTTTTAAAAGCACCTTCATGGTGTGCCTCCCTGCTGGTGTTAACAACAGTCACATGTCTCTGTGGAGCTCCTCCAGGACCTCACTTCAGCAGGTTGTAGGTGTCCGGTCTGTTGATGAAGTGTGTGTCTCCTCTCAGGTGTGAGTGTGTGACCCGACACTCCTTGTCCTCTGGTGTGTACTTCTGTGTGTCTGCCTGTAGATGGCCCTTCTGTCTTGCGGACACCACGACTGCTCAGCCTCTACTGTGGTGGACGAAAGGAAGAAACAAGTCTATGAACTGAGGAAGGGGAACCAGTTGGAGGAGGAAATCCAACTGGAGGCTTTAAATTGACTGCGCATCTTATTGATGAAATCATCCCCAAATCAATATTGTAGTATTTTTTTTTTATCACGAATTGAGGCTAATCTAAAGAAGGTCTATGTTAAAGTACTTTTCACTTTCATACATCCAGCAGTAGTGGGAGCAGATGATGAAAGCGGAATCATAATCTTGGATGTGTCTATGACTGAGTGTGTCATACCCCCCCCCCCCCCCCCCCCCCCCCGTTAACATGTTAACACACATTTATGTACGAACACACACACACACAAACCAGGCCAGTTTAACTAATCGTCTCAGTATCTTCACAGTCAAAGTTAGTTTCATCCTGGAAATGTCACTTTGCCAAGTTTTTTTGGAGCCTATTTTGGATGCTTTTCATTATTTATAGAGCGTAGCTGGGTTTCGGGGCCCCCGAGACATTTCTTCTGCCTGCAGGAGCAACATGAGCTGTCAGGTGTTGTTCAAAAGACGACGTGAATATGAGACTTCTACAAGACATGGTTGGATGTCTGCGTGTGGCTGCAGATATATTTTCTTGACTGTGGCATGACTGTGTAGTGGGAACCACAGCGATTGGTGGCATGCAATATGAATCACCCCCTTTTGGAGTACATTTTTATGCATAAGTGGTGATGCGTGTATGTATTTATAGTACGGCCCTAGAGGTCGTGGATCATGTGCGAGACATGTAAAGGTAATGACACGCCCACTGCCTACCCTGTCTGAGCTTCCAGCTGAGGTAGATAATCAGCTGCAGCAGCAGCAGACAGACGCACAGGAACGGCAGCAGGCCAAACAGCCAGAGAGGAAGAAAGCTGTCCGTCTCTCCGGCTGTCTGTCGAAGGAGCAGAGCCAAGTCGGCCCAGGGGCCACTCAGCACCTCCATGCTGCTCCTGCATGGGAGGAGAGAGGAAGTCAGGATTATGTTTATGATGCGATACCTGAGGCACGATCAGGTAACACTTCATCTAGTGACGCAGAGGTCAAAAGGCATCTAGGCAAACACAACACTCGTTTATCAGTTACTTAATGTGAAGCAGGTCCTTATCTACATGTTGGATTTGGTAATAAACCCTGCAAAGGTACTTGAGCAAAAATACACTTACAGGTGCAAAGTATTTCTAAGAATAAACTGCAGTGAGATGTTACTAAATATAACAAAAGTAAATGCAATTGACTGTACTTTTAATGTAACAAAGATGTTAAATAAGGAATAGAGTAAGAGCGTAGCGCACATGTTCCTTTGAAAACCGTTGAACGATTTACCGTTCAAGCTGAGCCGGGGGAAATAATGCAGCTGCAGTAGTTTCACATTATTGTGCGATTAAGTGTAGAGAGATCGAGGCATCGTCGTTATTATGTTATATCAGATTATTGGCTTTCAGTGGTGACGCCACGTATTTTATGTCATTTAAACTGTGGTTTAAGACATTTTAACGACTTTATTTTAATTTTTTTTGAAGTCACCAAACATCAGAAAGCAGTTCATATTCACCATATTACCCAACCTTAATAAAAAAACTAATTTTGAGAACAAAGCACTGTAGCGGTGGCGGTTGTAGTTTTTGTTAATGGTGAAGTCCTTTGTGTCATTTCCTTTGATGTTTGAAGGGATCAGAAATAGAAAACAACAAACACATTCATGCTGGTGCAGGGTCAGAGTGTCCTAAAACAAGGCAGGTGTCGCCATCTTGGATCTATTAAAAGGCACAGCAGCTGTTAGATGGTGCAGTTCTAAACATCTACTCACAGTTGTCAGGTTCCCCAAAGAAGGCAGGTCCGAATGGATGTTGGTGGAAACGTCTGGCAGATGGCTGCCAAATACCACCAGTGAGCTAATGCATAGTTGTCACGACAGTTTCCCCCGCTGATGTGAAGTTGTCTCCAGTAGCCGAGAATTGAGTAAAGGGGGTCAAAGGTGACGTTTTTTGCAATGGGAGTCAGCAAAATCTCGGTCAGTGTCAGTGTGTCACACCAGGTTTAGGGAGATAATCCAGAGAACAATTCCTCAGGGAGAAAAGCTAGTTGACTACAGAGGTAAACGTTGTGATTCTCTCTCTCCATCTCTTCTTTCATGTCTTTCTTTCTTTTGAATCCGTCTCTTTGAGTTTCTTTCCCTCCCGTCGCTCTCTTTCGCTCTCATTGGCAGAAATACCACCTCTGTTGTTGTCGGTGACGAGATGAACTTTGCTCTGTTCCAACAGTCAAACCTTGTGATTGCTAAGAAGATTAGCACCACTGGCCAGGTCTGCATGTGTGTGTGAGATACAGAGATATACAGCATGTGTGTGTGTGTGTGAGTGCAGTGGTGGGGCCTTACTGCAGGTTTCAGTGTCCTCAAAACAGGAACATGTGAAAAAAACAAATACTTTTTGCCCTTTGTGTGCATTGGGGCCTCAAGTAATTGAGCGTTAGACCTTTGTGCTCACTGTGTCATAAAACACACACACACACACACACACACACACACACACACACACACACACACACACACACACACACACACACACACACACACACTGTTTCCTTTCCAATTTCGCCTATCTTCCTTCATCTCTTCTTCTGTCTATTCTCTCTCCTTCTCTGTCTTCCTTTGTCTTTATTTTCACCAACAGACACTGATACCTTTCTGATCTGATCAGCATGTGATCACCCATTGATTGTTTTAAAACAGGACCTGATGGCATCAACCTTGACTGCATTGTTACAACACAATGGCCAATGTAAGTGCAACAGTTCCTCTCCTGTTAGCTCTGTTTTGGTCTCCACCAGCTCCTGAGAGAAAGATATGCCTCCTTTAGCTGAATGCTCCAAAATGTTCACCCGCTGCTTGAAACCTTTGTATGTCTGATAAATATTAAAATTATTGATTGGAGCAACTTTAATCTAAGTACATTTTGTCAACATTTTGTGTCAAATCCAGCTGTATTTTATTTATTTGTAATATTTTACATAGCTAATAAAAGTTTTCTTTCAATGCACATTTGCCTTTTACTTCATTTTTTGTTTTGCTTACACTGCCGTTTTTGAGAAACTACAAATTAATATAAACGATTCATCAGGTATTTAAAGATAATTGAGGTTTATTTTCAATTCTACCTTTTGATAATTGCAGACTTTGTAGTTTCATCATTTCCTGTCGGCGCTGCTTTATGTCATGGCGATCCATCAGTCTGATGGATCTAGTTCAAAGACCACGCGATTGTCATACAAGCATAAAGTTATGCAGTATTTATTGCTGTAACTTAAGTTTTCTTTTTGCGTTTTACATGTAGCCTACATCAATGTGACAGTGGTGCTTCACCAAAGTGGCGAAAACATTATGAATGTTGCTGTTTTGCATATAATCCACACTGTAAACAGTCATTTTGCTTTTGACAGAAGCCATTTCACTGAATGGTGCACGTTATGTTTTACATGTGTTACAGATGTCCACCAGTAAAATAAGCAACTCAGTCATTTTACTGTTAGTTTAAACTCCTTGGTCACTTTGTTCGGTATTATATAATCTAATACAATCCACTACAACAGCTCAGATATCAATGTTTAGTTTTTGTAAAAAAAACTTTCACAGAGGTGTTGATTCAACTATGTGTTTATTATTGACGTTGAAGTTTGCAGTGCTGTACATGCATCTATTCATTCATTCATTCATTCACACATCGACACACTTACGGATTCAAACACACATTCATATCCTTTAATCCAGACCTTATTTCACTTTAAATGAGAAGAACATTTATTTATGTATGTCTATGTATTATTTATAATCCATCCAGTTGAATTTGAAAACAGTAATAATTTGTTAAAATATAATTGATGTGTACTTTATTTGATTTGACAGTTGTTGCCTACACAGAGACGTTGTTACTACTACTAGGCTTCTTGAATATATTTATATATATATGGCAGTAAATAGCGCGAGCTAGATATTATTGTAACGTTTCGGACCTTTGCCCGAGGAGATTTTCTCGATCTGGACCTTTTGGAATTTTAGTTGAATACCCCTGAACTAGATGTACACCACCAATGACTGACTTCATCAAACTACTGACAGAACAAGATCCTTTTTTTGATGTGGGTGTAGTTAGAAATAAACAGTTAAGAACATCTGAGGAGACAGATTTCGGTTACTTTATTTCAACTTTACCCAGCTGTCAAACTATCCAATGTTAAGATGTGTCTAGATACGGACGCACTACGGGTCACACAGATATCTCATCTGCAGTTTTAACTGACAACATTGTAAGACAGAAAAATGTAGTTTTTTCATTCACTGGTCAGAGATTTCAGGCTACTTTGCGACTAGTGGAAAGAAAACACCCAAAATACAGTTTATTTTACTACATTTTGTCTATTAAATTCAGTTTTGTCTCCTAAATTCAGCAAGAAATTGCATTAGATAATGCCTCATAGAAGTTCAGTAAACTGACTTTAGTCTCATGGTGATATCTGTTAAAATGTTAACCGTATACACCTGGGGGTGTCTCTCCTCAGCAACATAACAAGCTGGCAGTAAACCAGACGCAGGTTGTGTTTACTGTAAGAGTCCTGTGGAACGTCCGTGTTATATTTGCAGCGAACACGTCTTTGTTCCCACTTGGAAGAGCAGAAAGTATCCCTGCTGTCGGTGTAGCTCGACACTCGCTCGCTCAGATCTCAGCATCGGTGCTCTTGATCATGTGGAGGCTCATCACACCGGTAATCTCCTCTCAGGGGAGAAGAAGCCGGCTTTAGGTGACACAAAGTCACAAGCTTCATCTGGCTGCGGTTGCTGAGAAGCGCTGGCAAAGTGATTGACGCTGTCATCGGCGTCAATAGAATTGATCAGCTTTGTTGTTTCCCCTGATTGATCAGGACATAATGGGGCCATTCTTGAAGAAGGTGTGTGTGTGTGTGTGCGTGTGTGTGTGTGTGTGTGTGTGTGTGTCTATGTCCTTGTTTTCTAATTGACTGGTGCACGATGGAGCTGTTTCTGGAGAACACCTCTGTGTGTGTTTCTGCTCTATGGTCAAAGAAATAATTAGCCAGGGATCAATATTCTTGTGTGTGTGTCCGTGTGTCCGCTCTCTTATTGATCCATTAGTGGAGGCTTGTGGGAGAAAGCTGGTGGTGGTGGTGATGTTGTTGTGTATTGTTTGATAAGATTTTTAATCTCATTTCATTTCATTTGTATTCCAAAATGTCTTGTTTAATTAAATCAATAGACTGGCAAAGTAAAATAGATACAAATGAATAACAAGCACACAATAGAGGCAAATTATTATTATAAATCATTATTTATTAAACATGGCTGGTGAAATATTTACGTGTCTCTTGCTGGAAGAGGAAGTGAAACTCCAGTTTAAAATCTCTTGGAAAATCTCCTCTGAGCAGCAGTGACTCTGGGTGAATGTTTCCTCCGGATCAGATTAGACCGCTCCCCTGATGCCCGCGAGGAATTTTGGATCATTTAGCAAGCTTGTCTGGGATAAAAAAGAGAAAGAAATGTGTCTTGTTTTGGGCTTCTGTGCAGCACCACTGTTTTTATGAGGCTAACAAGCCCATTTGTTTGCTTTCGCTCTCGTTGTCTCTCATTTTCTCATGCTGTCGCT
>CM051705.1:5208418-5288143 GCA_028022725.1 Lycodopsis pacificus | reverse complement strand
CGATTTAGCATCAGGGCTGTTGCATAAGAGTGGCCAGTAGCATCCTTTATTATGTTTACACACACAAACATGCAAACAGCGAGGGTCCTCATCAGCCAGTGCGTGTGTGTGTGTATTGAAACACAGTGTACCACTACACACACACACACACACACACACACACACACACACACACACACACTCTCCCCCAGCAGAGATGAAGTTAACATTTCATAACACAGGTTTCATCCTCTAATCTCCAGTTCCAGGTCACAGATCTGCTGCTGTAATCCCCGTGATTAATTACAGTCGTGGTGGAGATACAGAGCATTAATATTCCAGCTGGAAATGCGAAAACATTTGAGGTTCACAGTATCAGTAGTGACCGATGAAAGACGAGCCAAATCTGGCAAGCTGCCCGCTGTCTGAGAATAAACGTTGCTTTCCTGTCCCTATCGAAGAAGTGTAAAGTTGTCAGGTCAGTTTTTTTATCCATCCGTCAAGATATTGACAGCCTCACAGGGTCACTGGTGTGGCTTCAGACTTTAAGTAATGCATTCTTTTACAAAGTGTCTCCATGAGTGGAGTAGTTGCAGCAGAACCGAGTGGATGAATGAGCGTGGATGTCCGTTTGGGACACTGCACACACAACACTTACTCAGCCTCGGGAGCTGAACCAACGGTCCAGCAGAACGACCACAGTCTTGTGCTGCTGCCCAGAGACGAGCAGATGATGAGCCCCAACAAGGATCGCATTAATTCAAAATGTGTTTTCTGACGCAAGCACTTTGCGGAGGCACCTTTAGAAAGCTAAGACCTCTTTGAGGAGGAGAGGGGGTGAACGCGGGGAAGAGATATGAAGGATAAAAGCTTTTACACGCAAGTTTAATGTAATATTCATAAACATTAGTTTGTCTCAGAGAGAAGGAGAGCAGTGACGTGAAAGGGTGGCTTGTAATTGAAGTCTCCTATTAGTTATTTTGAAATTTGAGTCACATATTCACACACAGGCAAGCAGGGACTGGAGAGACTAAGGGAGAAGAGAGAGGGAGGCAGAGATACACAAACAAAGAGAGTGTGTGTGTGTGTGAGATTAAAAGGATGGACTCAAAGGTTATCTAATCCCCCGGTGATGCTCTTCTACTGAGTGGGGTCAGACAGAAGAGGGGAGTGGGGATGTTCAGAGAGACGGGGAGAAATGGGAGAAGCTGAGGAGGTTGCAGTGAAAGAGAGATAACGAGGATGAGGAAGATGGAAAATGGGTTTAACTCTCGCCTGTCTCAGTTTCACTCTTCCATTTCTCCTCTCCCTGTTTGTCCTTTCATCTCCCTAGTCGACATTACCCTTTGATTTTTAAACTGTCAAGCCTATTGCATGAGTTGCTATGGAAGCTCTAATGTCAAGTTACAGCTACAAGACAACAATACCGTTATGTGTATACTGCCACGCAATACTCTTTGAGGCTGTATTTATGTGCAGAAGTGCTTTGTGCTAAATGCGAAGATCGGCATGCTAACATGCTAATTCTCCCAAGAAAACAACTCCATCGTCTGTTTCATCCCAAATAATCTGCGCCCATCCAACATTACGGACAACAGTTGGTGTCGCTGGTACTCGCTTCGCAGCTGTTTTCCACAGCTGGAGACGTAACATTAAACCAATGATGTTGGTCGGTGAAGTACACTTTCATGTCATTGTTCTTCAAACAGATAGAAGACTCTAAAATGACTCCTAATAATTGCATTAAACCTTTTTCTCTGCATTTGTCTGTTCAGTCAGATATCGTGGCTTTCATCCAGAACATTTCAGGCTGGTCTCATCCAGCTTTCACAGTGAAATAATGCGTTGTAATTCGTAGATATCCCACAAAATAAGTTTGTATGTTATCCATGTAATCATCAATGAGGAAGGATATAAAGACAGTAAAAGCCCACACAGGGCGGGAGGGAGTGGAGGTGGACGGGTCCAACAACCAGCGATTCTTCAGCCCGGAGAATGCTGTTTGTTCCTCGTGGGAAACAAGAAGTCGACTTGATTTATTCGTCAAAAAACTTGCATACTTCTTTTAACCCAAACAAACTAGTAGTTTTATTACCTAAACTTAACTCAGGTGTTTCCTGTGTTGACGGACGTTTATTTAAAAAGACTCTGCACATAACGAGCGGAAATTGACACGTGTTGCTGGCTTTCATTGGAAAACACACAAACAATGTTCTAAAGTTCTCATACAAACTGTTGTATGAGAATGGAACGGTTTGTACGGTTTGTACGGTTTGTACGGTTTGCCTCAACTACAAGATAGTGAAACAACCACTCAAAAGCGAGAATGTCAACCTCACGGTGATGCTAGAAAGATGTCAGCAGACCACTAAAGTCAGTATAGGATTCATCCTCTGGGGAGCATGAATGTCCAAACTAAATTTTAGTTTGCAATCCGTGCAACAGTTGTTGAGACGGTTCAGCGTGGACCAAAGCAGTGGACCAATCAACCAACCGACAGGCCGACGTTGCCATTCGCACGTCCAAATGCTGAATAACAAAACACAAACGGTTGCAAGTGAAGGTTCCACTCAGAGAAAACTGAGGCCAGATGCACAAATCATTTTCACAAACGTAGTAAATCACATATTTGACATGTTGTACATTAAGTATCATGAAACTGTGCACATGCACAAGCCATAAATAGATGTTAGTGCCCGTTTAACCTTATTTGGATTAAACTAGATGTTGTTGGTTTGATGCCGAATCCTAACAGCACTAAAGCAGTTTTTTTATTTCGCAATGACACTGTAAAGGTTAAGCCTCCGAATATAATGTCTGCCAACTTCACACAGCGAGGCTTTATTCTAATAGATAAAAAGTGTCTGTTTGGAAAGTGTTGTGTGTGTGTGTGTGTGCGCACTGTACGTCGTCTTCCCTCTTGACTGTTCCAGTTCATCTTTTGCCTCTCTCCTCCCTTTGGTATCTTTAAATCATCACAGACCAGGCAGTTTTCCAAGCAGTTATTTCGTGCTGCTTTGTGGAGCAGTGTTTGTGCAGATTTACTGCAAACAGTTACTTGCCAGTGATGAGGGTAATTACTTTGAATTTAGGCCACCAGGCACAAACACACAGACACATGCACTGACAAATTCACAGGTGTCCTCCGATTCTTTGCTTGCATTGAGTTTCTCATCATATGAAGGTGTCCCGATAATGAATGGGATACCTTCCGTTAAGAGCTGTGCGATTGCGTTAAGAATGAATTGAGGCTTAAACAGAGGATCACAGTGTCTCTAATCCTCTTTTTCATTTAATTGGTAATTTGGGAGAGGACTTACAGAGGAGTGATAGAGGATTGTTAGGACGGAAAGAGATGAGAGAGAGAGAAGGAAGGAGGGATGAATGCAGAGAGGAGAGGAGCAGACCGAGAAGGAAGGAGATGAAGTGTAAAAAGGAGATAAGCAAGTTCTTTGAAGGTGAATTTGTTGGAGAAGAAAAAACAAAAGGGCAGGAAAATGTTTTGAGTTCAGGGGCAGACATGACGGATAGAGTGGGGACAGCAGAGGAAAGATGAAGGAAGAAATGTAGGATATTAATATGAAATGATTCACTTTCAAGACAGAATTATCATTTTCTAGTCGCATTATGCTGTGCTTAACACTTTGTATTAGCTATGATAGCAGCTCAGCCCGAGGGATGGCAATATCGATCAGTACTTGTACTATTTTCCTCTGTGTCTAGTTGTTATCATGATTACATCCCATTGTAAACCCTTTAGATGAACTGCATTTTCTCCTGTAGATAATCTTGTAACTGTGGCAACTAATGCAGCTAAATGACTACATATGTTTAAACACTCTCTCTCTGTGTGTGTGTATGAGAAGAATGTTTCAGAAAGCTGCAGTAAGTGCTGCTTTCAACCCGAGGACAACTCTATGAACATTTAGAGGCACTTATGCTCATCTGTGATGTGTGTGTGTGTGTGTGTGTGTGTGTGTGTGGCAGTGGGTGAAGAGTTATTGCCCCAAGTGAACCAATTATGGCAGACAGCTGGAGACACGATGAGACTGATATGTTTCTCTCGCTCTGTCTTTCCCATTGTCGATGCTAATTGAGACAATTTCAAGCCAGTCCTGTCCTCGAGCTCTCCCCGCCTTTTTCTGTCAGCGCGAAGACAAACTGGGCCTCAGCTCTACATCCCTTCTGAATCGAATCAAATATTCATTGTTTATATTTCCACGCGGAAACAGAGTCATTATCGTCACACTCTAATCGGCTTATATTGAACTTCCCTCCGATCGTTGTAAGAAAAGAACAATTTAGTGTATTTGGGACAGCTCGCTTGCCTCCGACATTCTAATTGTGGTGAAGAAGAGGGCGACAAACCCTGAAATATTTAAAGCTTATCCTTATTACGCTTTCCCATTTCGTCCGATCCAAACACAGCATCCACATGTTTAGAATCCTGATCTTTGTCACGACAATAACATCATTATTTATGAAGATTATAACATCATTTTGTGGATAAGTGAGAAAAAAAGACAGATCCAGAGGAGATAGGACAATAAGCTGGCATCACATGACCCATGTTTAGTTTCATCAAGTAGTTATATGACAGTCATTATATGACAGTCTCAGTCTTGTACCCGAGTCATTGTGTCTTGCTCGCTATATCTTGTTTAGAAAGTGCCACATTTGAAATTAAGAGCATATCCATTGCCTCCACATGGAGAAGGCAGAGGCGATGCCTTGCAGCTAACGGTGCTAAAAGTGCTAACTACAGCAACATGGCAGACAGAGTTAACAGTGTTTACCGGAGGGGACACTACAGTTCTGAGACGACGCGGTGTGCTAGTTAGTGGAAGCTCAGCCTGCTGTCGGGCCAGCTGCTAAAAGAGTCAAATCCAACAACTTAATGATTCATTTACACTCTCCTCACAGAGCAGGAAAGCACATCGCTGTCACCAGATCTGTTTCGATCAGAGAGCGTTAACATTGTTTTATTTCATGAGGTAGATTAATCCCAAACGGTCCACTGTGTCTCAGATACGGCCTGACAAGAGCCGGGCTGATTTAAAACAGTAGATGATGCTTTGAGCCCGTTTTCAACCATGAAATGCAGATATTTGAAAGAATTGGTAAGAGATGTCAATATTAACACCAGCATTGATGCTTTAAAAACATGTGTAGGTATGCAGATACTCCGTAATGCTCTGGATGTTGAATAGAGAACATTTAAAACACAGACCCAGTGGGTCTGAGGAGCAGCGCAGCCTCTAGGATTCCCCCTTGAGGGTTTCAGACTAGTCCTGTTTAAATATATATGGTGGCCCCCTCTCACATCTGGAGCACAGCATTTGATCTGAATACCGAGTGACGCAATCAGATGTTGTGTGATCTTTTCCCATTGAAATCCAGGCCACGAGAACTACGGATGTTTTCCTGCATGTGGAAAGGAAACTAATTTGCTGAGCATAGTTTGTCATTGGTGTTTCTCATCATGAAATAAGATGCTTTGCCAACGCTTTCAAAGTATACATGAAACTAATCATCGTATCCTCTTTGTTCAGATTTTGGTGGCACACGTTTCAAAGATCACGTCCATGTTCCTCTCCTCTGGAACATGGACTCTCCTCTGGTTCCTCTGGTTCCTCTGGTCTGTTGACATCTAACTACTAGAGGACACTGCTGAAGCTCCTGTCATGTTCCTTCACATCTGCAATCAACTTAAGTTACACTTTGGCATCCAAACGATGCTGTCATTCCTATCGTGTGTCAGTAAAACCCCATTTTACACCAATACGCCGTCTCCAGCAGCTTGTTCTGTCGACACGATTCATGGTGGAATCATAGATTTATGCTATTTATGCCAATTTCTCAACCCACTACCAGCATGTTGGAACAGAAAAGCAGAGTTGTGATGACCGCGTCTTTGTTGTTGTCTCGTTGTCTTCTTCTAAGCTTCTCTGGCTTGGTCGTCTGCTGTTGTCCATCTGCTTCTACGTGTGAAGAGTTGTTTGTTTCGATGCTCTGCCCCACGTCACGGTTTCTACAGAGAGATGTTGTTCGCAGATTTGTTCCCCACCTGTTGGGTGGAAAACACCATTCTCCTCTAATCTCCCTCATTGTAAGTGTTTTTTTGCCCTCATGGTGGCTTAACTGGATGTTTGCTGGCTCTTTGCACGGTTGTTGGTGAACACCGGGCATTGTGGTCTACGAGCAAATGCTGCATGAACCGATGTTTCTCACACAAGCCTAAAAACCTTTTTATTCAGGAAAGCCTTTCTGACCTAAATCACTGTCAGTTATTTCTTTTGTGTTTCTGTTCATTCACTGGTTTTTATTTTATTTTATTCGTTTTTCTTTTTTAACTATGTTTTAACTATGCTTTTTACTATGTTTTCACTATGTACTGGCTCTGTGGCACTCTGAGAGTGAATCTGAGATTCTTTCAAATGAAAAGTGCGTTACAAATAAAATGCATTATTATTATTATTATTGTATATTGTACATATAATGAAGGAGAAACGGGTGACTGAATGGTTTGATGCATATACAAATGATATAAATCACCAGATCTCAACCCAAGTGAACACCTATAGGACAGATGGCTCCCTCCACCATTATCAGGGAATATCTGTTGAAAGAACGGTGTTTCAGAGACTTGAATAATCAGCTCCAGCGAGCCTTGACACTGCTCATGAATGAAACTAAGTTGATGTATTTGTCCTTCCGTTTTTGGTAAATTAGCTGAAAAGTAAAATAACAGGGTGTACCCGCTAATATGCAGTAGCCACCTAATGTACTGCACGTGTGGTATATACACAAGCAGAGGTCGAGATGCAGCACTTTAGAAAACCTGTGTGTGCGTTTGTGCCTCTTATTGTCAATCTATAACACAACTCTATAACGAGACGGATGACTGAGGAGCCCAATTAAGCTGGTCAAAGCCAGAATGGATGAAGGACACAACGGCAGAATAGCTTGAGAGGAAAAGAGAGAAACGTCTGGTGAGACAGGGAGAGACGAGAAGAAAGACAGACCGCAAGGGAGCCACAGATGGGAAGATGATAAGACAGAGGGAGTAACAATTAAAGAGAGAAAGAAGAAGAGAGGCGCAGAAGGAGGAGGGGGGCTAGTGCCCTGAGGGCGCTCCTTTCAGCAGCACTAATTGAATTGGCTCGTTAAGAGGGCTGTGGGATGCTTCCTCTTGATTGGTTGAGTAGGCAGATGATGAAACCTGCAGAGACAGGAAATACAGGAGGGGGCGTTTAAACTTTAAACACACACACACAGACACGCATATGCACACTCTCGTTTCCACATTTGTACACACGCAAGTCCATATTCACACGCATGAATGTGTTTGTGTGTGTGTGAGGTATCATAGTTAGTACACACATCGATTTGACACAATGAAGACACACATGCGGGCACAACATTAGACAGACGCTGAGTACACACACTGACGTTTTATTTTTAACTCTCTTTTAGAGAGAGAGAGAGATTAGCTCATTCATGCATGCGCTGTAGTTTATTCATGAGGACAGAGACCAAACGTCTTCCTGCAGCGACTATAACATCAACTATGAGTGTATGTTTGTGTGTGTGTGCTGCATGCCACAGCCTAAAGTACTTGTTCAGTGTGTGTGCTGAAGAAATGCAGACATTGAGGTGTGTGTGTGGTGAAAAAGCTTTTAGTTTGCTGACTCTTAAGAGTCAGATAAGTCCCACCCAGAGACCACAAACCCGCACACAAAGCAAAACACACACACAGCTAGTGGCGTGACCTCTCTGTCGATCTGGCCACGCTCACACGATCTCTACTCATGGATGAATCCGTCTACGAACATCCAGAAGGTCTTAATTTCCCACGAGTCTCTCCTCCTCTGTGTCTCTCTGCTCCTCCTGTCCTTTCATTGTTTGAACTTCGTATCCAATCATACGAATAGCTATTGTCCTTCTTCTTCGTCATTTAATATTTGTACTGGTGTACGCTTGATTCAAATTGAAATTTGTACACAAACTCCTGGGAGACGTCGTAGTAGAAATTATATTTGTAGAGGTCACTTCATTGCACCGAAACATTTGTCGAGCAAAACAATCCCATTCAAAAGATACTATATGCTTCCTTGTGTGTGTGTCGGATGATGCGTTTGACGCGTTATTCTAGAACGAGAAAGATTGATGGAATCTGTCCTCATGTATCATTCATACCTGGTATTAACATATGCAATATGTATCTGTGCATGTTAAATGGATCCGATGTCGCCACGTAATCATGGGTCTTAGCATTAACATTAGCATTGACATTTATTATAAATAAGCTTTTTTTGTTATCTTGATTATGCCAATTAGGTCGGCAGACTGTGTGTCCCAGGTCAAGTGGAAAACATTCTGCTGGATGTGTTTTGTTTTTATTTGAAGGAGATATGTGAGGATTTTTGTCAGAGTGGATTTTAGTGACCATTCAACTCGTTGGCCAGGACTGGTTTGACATTTTGGACCATAAAAAGAGGGAGTTGTTGTTTTTACAAGCTTTAATTTAATTTTATTTGTTTATTGAGCTTTAGAGGTGTTTGTTGGTGGATGTGGTTACTGTTGGGCAGAGCTATTCAGATGTTTGCAGTCTATATCTCTACATCTGTTTCAGGCAAAATGCCAAAACAATTAGATTAAAGGAGCACTCCACATGAAGTTCAGTTTAATTGTCACTGGGAATTTATTCAGCCTGTCAAAGCAGTCATAAAATCTGTCCCGTGAAGCTGAAAAACAACCATAATTCATCAGGGTTATCTCAGATCAGATTTTGAGACTACAAATCTGTAACAGAAAGAGTGTGTTATACAAACTGGAGGGTGTTTGAAAGATATGAGCGTTTACCAGGTCAAAGGTCAAAGGTCAAAGGAAAGACGCTCTTGAGACGCATTATAGTAGTTCAACCAGAACTAGAGACTAAAAGTCAGGACATCATTCCCAGCCTTTAACACGCTCACAGATGACTTGTGCGAACATCTGGGAGCGCACGGACACGTGCACAAGGCCCCTTGTACAATGATTGGGGGCTTATATTACTCAGGGATCACTGTCACTGAACTGACGAAGCACGCAGAGGCGAACGCAAGCACAGCAGTTTTAACAGCTTTTGACCTGTTAATTAAGGGATGTTGCTGATGTGCATACGTGTTGTTAGGTCGCTTCCTGCACACATTTCACGACCAGCAGATGAATTTACATGTTTAGCCTCTGAAATCATGCTAAACCACACCAGAGTCCACTTGGGAGCGAGATCCACCTTTTCACAGGGTTTTGTTTTTGTCTTTTGGTTCCACACCGGGTTTTTCCTTTTGACCACTTTCAAAACTTGGCCAAACGATTCGGACTAACCGAGCAAACAGACCTGAGTTTGTTTTATTTTTCTGTGTGAAAGCAACCGACATTATACTCTATATCAGGGGTGTCAAACATACGGCCCGCGGACCGGATCCGGCCCGCCACGTCATTTTATGTGGCCCGCGAATCCCCCAGCAATTTTTTACAAAAATTAAAAGTTAGATGTGAAAATAAAAATATCCCCATGGTTGAAATTATGAGATGCGCCGCCGGTCTCGCCGGGGGCTATTTTGAGTTCATTCGCACTGGACGCGCCGGAGAGGGGGCGTGGCTTATCGCCCTGAAAGCCGTTCAACTGTCCGCCATTAACCATGGAAAAAAGAACCTCTATTTCTGCTAAGTAGGTGTTGAGGAAGTCACAGATATCCCGGGAAACTAAACTAAATATGTTAGGAGTAGTTACATTTATAACCGGCCCTTTGAGGGCGACCGTGATGCTGATGTGGCCCCAGAGTGAAAATGAGTTTGACACCCCTGCTCTATATAAAACCCCTTCAACGGTCCTTTCTTATTTTCCAGATAAGATATCCACATACAACTCTGTTAAGAGGTGTAAATGGGATCTGTAATTTGATCGACGATATAACTTTCCAAAACGGAGACAAAAGAGAGCACAAAGGTGAACAATGAATAACTTAGACTGTACTGCTCTTGACAGTTTTATCCTCTCATCATTTCTACCATCGTGAACTCATAAAGCAGCTCTCTCCACCTGCGTGTCTGAGTAGCACTGACTGGAGAACGTGTAAAATATTAACACAGACGGCGTCTTTGCTCACAGTTCTCAGAGCGCTCTGCTCGTTTCCACTATCATGTCCTGACAAAGGACAGCGAGTACTGAGACAAAGGAGGATACTGGAGGGAGAGAAGGAGGGGATCAGATATGCAGAGGGAGACGAGAGAAACCAGAATAATAATTTAAAAAGAAATATGGGGGAATACATGAACAGGGGGAAGACAAGGGGACAGACAGGAAATAATAGAGAGGAAGAGAGGAGACGGGGTAATGAAGGTGATGGCAGAGCGTGGGGAAAGCAAGAAGAGACCACAAGAGAGAAGAGAAAGGGATGGGTGGAGAAACAGAAAGACAGAGACTGTATTTAGAAAGTAATATGGAGCAGATGCAAAGCCTCCGGTGACTCACCTGGTGCTGGCACTGCACGTGTGTCTAATGAGCATCGCTGCGGAGGCCTTGGGCTTTCTACTAAGCAATGTGAAAGCATTTTTAGACATCCTTATAATTAGTTTGATACCGCTGCTGTAAAAGAAAATACGATCAAACAGCAGTCTCCACCTCACTCCAGCGGTGTGATCTCACATATGTAAGACCTGATGCAAAGAAAGACAATATCTGCTTTCGTGATTTTATTTCTTTCACTTGTTCCAGCCTCTGACATCTCTAAAGGTTTTGGCTTTGTTGCACATTGTGATGAGT
This sequence comes from Lycodopsis pacificus, assembly GCA_028022725.1. NCBI lineage: Eukaryota > Metazoa > Chordata > Actinopteri > Perciformes > Zoarcidae > Lycodopsis > Lycodopsis pacificus. The sequence continues at coordinate 5,277,354 of CM051705.1, read as the reverse complement.
CGCCTTTTTCCTCTTTTTTAACATGAAGCAATCCACGATAGTCATCTGGGTCTGAGATAAGAAGTGCATCCTTCTCAATGTTCGGGATTCAAAGTGTATTCAAAAACTAACAAACATTGGAAATTGCAGTAATTATGATCTATACACAAAGCAATATTAATTAATTGATAAATAAAATAATACTCCAGCAATTTAGTGGTGCACTTCTGTTAAGTTTGGTGACTTACAAAAGACACATTTATAAATACAAAAGGGAGGGAGGTTCCAATTGATGTAGCAGAGGCAGACAAGTTCATACAACAGGTTCATGTCAATCTACACCGCTAAACACACAATAGAGGAGTCGTCTGCTGGTCCATGAAGGAGATGTGATTAGATGTCTTTTCAAGATTTTACACATTAAAGTCTGATAACCGGTCTTGGGGGGGGGGGGCGGACCTGAAATATTGTTGACAACGTGGTCTTGAAGAGGAAGATGAAAAGGCCAAAGCCAGCTTTAGAACTTGAGAGCGGTGTAATACAACAGGCCTATTTTAAAATGCTAGTATCACTGAGTACATGTTGCTCTTGCTTCCCCCATCACAGTGGAAGGAGTCTCCAGGCTTACAGCCTGTACCATCTTTACACTGCACTGTCTCCTTCTTTACTACTGTAGCTTTTTCAGCACAGTTCCTCTCGAGACTGAAGGCTTACAGCAAAGCAGCAGTCAAGGGGCCTCCTCATATAGAACAGAATACACGATATTCATACAGTACTCATCGTTTTTGCTCCCCCACCAGCGGACACTGGACAAATCCAGGTCAAGTGCATCAGATAAATTGCGCTAACCTTACCTGATCTGTCCATTATCTATGTGGGAGCAGCAGCCAATTGGATTAACTCCAGGATTACAGCTCAATTTGTTTTTTCCTTCTCTAAGTGCCCGGCTGTTACAGCACGGGTTATATTGTTTTTAAAATCTCAGTGTATGCGTGTGAGTGAGTTTACTCTTCAGGCAGGGCTCCAGAGCACATCTCGGGCTGCTATAGCAACAAGGCTGGCACCCCGACTGCTGCCTGATGGCAAGTGCACGAACACACGGACACACACTATCGCCACGAGGCTCCTTCAGTGACACACACTGCAGGGAGACTCGGTTTTTTTCCCCTAAATTACTCCGGATTCAGTGCAAGGTGGATGAGGACAGACTTGGAGAGGGGTCAACGTGACGTAGAGACAACGTGGCAGCAGTGAGGCGACTTTAAACACAATGACGGAGTCTGAAGTAGTCTGAAAGTGATTTGAACATTCTGGAAAGTAAAAAGAACTCCGGGGTGAGAAAATAAACATTTGCTGTTCCTTTCCTTGTCAGATAATATGAATAATGGAGCGCTCATCGCTCTAGACATCAATATGTTACCGACTGTGACTCACTTCCGTTACTAATTCAGCACTGCTCGCCCCAAACCACGATGCGTTGCTATTATCCGTGGCAGCTGTGCTAATGCAGTTCGCTCTCCTCTGCTTAATCTGCAAACCATTAAATTCACCCTCCAGATGTGCCATAGTAATTAATCCGTTTATTAGCAGATTAATCAGTTAACTGCCCACATATCTGCTGTTATTACTGGCAAAAAACACAAGGGCAGAACATGCACACATGCAATGTTGTCGTCCCTGTTTTTCCACACTCTACAAACGCTCGAGCATAAAAGAAACCCTCAGGAGACAAGAACGAACTGGACCAATGAATGAAAATCCTCTCTCTGCTTTCTGTGAACAGGGCGAGCTCACGTGTGCCTCGGGTCTTCAAAGTCATTCTGTATTGATGTGGATATAAATATGTAATGATGGTCCTTTTCATCTGTGTGCCCGTGTGTATGCATCCTGGTCCGCACATGTGCAGAGCCACAGTGGTGTGTTCATCACAGTCTTGGAATATTTCCTTTTCCGTTTCCTTTTGAACCAGAGTCCAGATTGGCTGGTTCTTTGTGAGGCAGCAGACTGACGTTTCTGTAGCTGGCACCCTGTTCTTTGTCTGTGCAGCCGTGGTAGCTTTCACTGTTCAGTGTACTATCCGGTTCTTATTCGGTTGATTCCAGACTGCTGCTCTGTGATTTGTGAAAAGCCTCACGCTCTGCACATGTTCTCTTGGAGAAAGCGACTCAAAAGCAGGCGTCTAGAACAGCAAATGTCAGCGCTTTCATGACATAAGTACAGGTTGAATAAGTCATCCTTTGCAAGTGAAAGGATACGGCTGTTTGTCTATATTTTTCATGTTGCCACAAACCTTATAAAGACGCCAAAATCTACAATTTGCGACCCTATCCCCTGCATACTTTCCATACCCCGTCTTTGGCATTCAGCTACAAGCTCATTCGTCCCTAACGGAAGACATAAAACTTCACACAAATACACAGTTTAATTTTCAGCCAAGCTAGCAGAAGACCTCGAGGGATGGCAATGCCAGGTTTGTCGACAGATATTTGGTTCAGACATCCACGGAGCCGAGAGGATGGATCTCACTGACTCTGGAGATCCTCTGACATTTACTCGAATGCCATCAACATGTCAACGTTTTCACTGATGTGGTTATTTGGTCCGTTGGTCCAGCGCTGAACTAAATTATCTGCTTGATTGACGCACAATTTTTTACAGGCATTCAAGGTCCCCAGACGATGGATCCTAGCCACTTTGATGATCCCCCGACTTTTGAGCACGATGAGGTTGACATTTGTGGTTTTTGCGTGACATCTTTGGACAACTATCGTATGGATTTCCAAGCAATTTGGTACAGATATCCATGTTCCCCTCAGGATGAATTGTAATAACTGGGGACTCTGCTTCAGTACGTCAATAGAAAATTGAGCGGTTGTTGCCTCATGCACATCGTGTAATTCTGCAGAATATTACAGGACTGCGAGTCTCTCCAAAACGGACTCGCAGTCCCTCAGCTAGAGCTGAAATGTGTGACACAGCCGAGGAGGTGAGAAGGCGCGAGCTGTCTCTCCGTAACACATCGATTAAACACGTACCCATGATGATGTAGAGCGATGGAGCTTGTTCGTGTGCCCTGCTCTGTTGTGTTCCTTTAGAAAGAGGAACCCGAGATGTGGATGCACCACCTGTCCAAAGCGCCAAGGATGACGGAGAAGACGTACTTGCATTTCAGATTCTCTGGATTTATTTCCGTGCAAAACAGTGTATCATTGGGAACATTTGATTCAATTGCTTCCATAACTCGGCCATCTGTCTTGACGGGAGATGCATTAGCAACCAAAAATGTAATTGCAGGAAGTCCTGTAGTGCTTTTGTGCCGTGACTATCGTGTGACTATGCAACATTCAGGGGAAAATACTTGTTCTTGATGAAAACTGTGAGGTCTGTAGGGCCTTTGATTCCATGTGACTGTATTAAAGACTCAAAGTCAATGTTAACTGAAAGCGACATCATCCATCTCTGCTGCCGAAATATGTATCTTGCCTTCAGAAAGCGTTAGGATTACCATCTGTGCCCTCAGGTACACAGAGGACCACGCAGCGTCAGCAGCCGCCTGCTTTTTCAACTGCGTTGGCTGTTTGAATGTTTATGCTTTTGTGTGTCTATATTTGCATTCGAGGAAGAATATGTATTTATGCTTTCATGTTAATACCATCTTTGGTCCTTGCGTGTGTGTGTGTGTGTGTGTGTGTGTTGTTCACACACAGCTGTGGAGCGTACGATAATTGACAATGATTCATCCGGACCTTTTATTATTGTTTTGCATGCAGGGGACGAAGAGAGAAGGAGGAAGAAAGGGAGAGCGAGAGAGGAATTAATCATGTGTTTGGAATGTGTTAGGATGTGTGCATATACCCAGGAGATGCCGTTACCTCCCGTTGACCCCCGAGAAGAGCTCCTACGTGTGAATCCTTGAGTAGGTCTCAGCGTTGGTTAAACACACTCGGGACACCTTACAGTGAAAATACAATTTATTTGGACACTGACGCATAATCTGCTGGGAACCAGTTGATGAAGCTCTCTGGTAAGAATCTGTTTCGTTCAACACACACGAGATGTTTTATCGGTCGTGTGTGTTGCATTGAAGGCAGCTCAGAGGACGTTTTAACTACATCGATAAACGTGTTAAAATTACACTTCAGCAAAACGGAGGCATCCTATCAGCTCATAGAAGATAGCGATGTCTCCACGTGTTCAGACACACCTTGTCAACATGTTAATAACAAAATGTGTTTATTAGAATGCTGCTCAGTAGCTGCATTCCTTAAGTCAAACCAGCAAATCGTCATCACATGGTGAATGTTCTCCCAAAAAAATGAAATGCATAAAAAGCTAAGATACGTAGACAAACGGGAACTATAGCAGAAAACAACATGTACCATATTTTTTTATTTAAAAGGAGGAAAAAGATCTTTGGGGAAATATCAGAAATGCTCCTTTTCGTCTCTCGTGTTGGTGTCTGTGCTTGACTGACAGTAGCTGGCAGAGCCCTGTCTACTACACACTAATGATTAATGCAGTATTCAGTACATACTGCATGAACAAGTTCTGAAAGCACTGGGGCAAAAAAAAAATCAACTGTAATTACAAAATATTGCTCGAGAAAATTTGCTCAAACTGCTTTTTCGGTCCCAGCAACAAAACAGCGGAATTATACCTGTACAATATACCTGTACAATATACCTGTACAATATTGAAGAGTGCATTTCTATTAGTCAGTTTAAAACTAATGTTAACAAGGGTCATGTTGTGTCTCTGCCCTGTCAGAGGCCGCTCTGTCCCTTTGCCCGTCTGTGAGCGTGACTGGCCGGCTGCCGAGATAACCGCAGGTTCTCGTTAATTTTGTTAATGGACGTGTGTGTGTGTTGTGTTATTTAAACAAACCATCCGTCATCAGGCAAATAAAAGCCTCTTGTATATGAGACCGGCCTCTTGAGAGAGCTCCGGCCAGCTCACAGCGGTGGTTGTTGCGCCAGTTTGTGGATCTTCTCAACTCCGAAAACATCGGAGCAGATATTACATTTTTGTAAAACTGCCAATATTCTAGATCTACACGGTTGATTTCTCGCCCCAAAAATGCTCAGAAGTGAGTTTATTGATGACATAACATATGAAAATTGTTAGAAACTTGCTGTTTTGGGGCAATGTTGTTGTGACCATAGACTGCATCGATCCAGCGCTTTGCATTGTGGGATGCAATTAGGATGACATCCGGGTATTTTTTGGCATACTATAGCTTTTGCTTTTGTTTGCATTCTGCATATTATAACACGGCGTGTTTCTAGTGGTACTGAAGCGTAAGGACCACACCATGTGCTGCTGCTGAGCAGCTAAGTAGCTATCTAGCCTGCAAAGCTGATATTAGCGGTGCACTTTTCCTCAACAAGACTTTAGCAGGAACAGCTCATGTGGGTTGATGTTCAAGAGCAGACATGTATGCTGTAGCAAACAAAAAGAAAAAAAACACAATTAATTTCAGCTGTAGCAGACAAAAAAAAAGCAATTCACTTTCAGTTGGACTTTACTATTTCGGCTGACTGGATTTCCACAGATGTACAAGATAAATGTGGAGATGGTGACTAACTGCTGGCTCGAGTGCAATGGCGGTACATCACTCTGTTACATTTTTCAATAGTGCAGAGCCAAAAAAAAATTGTTGGACTTAAAACTAATCAATGGCACTTCTCTTAATCAATTTTTTTAAGTAATTCATCAGTTAGAAATGCCTCAGATGTGATTAATATTTGTCATTATTTTTTGACATTTCATAAAGCATTGATTGATTGAAATGAATTGATGATCATCTCTAGTTTCAGCCTTAAGTGATCATACTTCTGGTCCTGCTCAAGTCTATAAATATGAAATATTATGGCTTCTCTCACACTGAGAAGGTTTGTGAATAATAGACTGCACATCCTGAGGACATTTTTCTAATAAGAAGTTAACTTGAGATGCCGGTAGCAGAGACATAAACATTGTTATTACTTCTAGTTTTCAGTATCGGACAAAACAAAACTTACTTCTTGGAAAAGGGCAGAAATATTATGACTGCAGGGCAACATGGACTCCGTTATTGTATTTTGCAGCCTGCAGCGTCTTTATTTAACTCATATCCGTGCCGTGGCGTACTGATATTATAGTAACTGGTTGTGTCTGACTTTTATGGAGCTCTAGAGCCGCTACGATCAGAGGATAAACCACACACACACACACACACACACACACACACACACACACACACACACACACACACACACACACACACACACACACACCTACACACACCTACACACACACACACACACACCTACACACACACACCTACACACACACCTACACACACACACACCTACACACACACCTACACACACCTACACACACACCTACACACACACACACACCTACACACACACACCCACACACACACACACACACACCTACACACCTACACACCTACACACCTACACACACACACCTACACACACACACACCTACACATTAACCGCCTTTAAAATTAAAAAAAATTATATACAAGCTGATTTTGGATGAGTTTAGTTTTCATATCTGTGCAGATCAGTTAAAAAATGATCATTTTCAGTCCGTCTATACAACCATATTAAGCAATTCAAAGGTGCCATACAGACTAATATCATTCATATTACTGTTCTTCCTTTTTGATATTCAACTGGTTCATTTCTCAGGTCGTGCCTGGACCTTGTTATAAAAACGATGCTTGTGTCGCTGCCACCCGCAGAGGAAGAAACTTCCAGTGTGTCCTTGAGTTCACCGGCAGCTGCTGGAACGAAAACCTTGTAACACTTTTGAAGAAAAGCAATTTTCAAAAGACTCGCGATCCTGTTAAGAGTGGACTCGTGTTGTAATGTGATTTATTTTTATTGATCCTTGTAGCTCCCTCCACACAGGTCACAGGTCAGGGTCAGATACAGCATTTGTGGACCTACAGTCGGCTTTCAGCTCCGTGCTGGCACGAGGCCCGGCCCGGAAAGTGTCTTTGAAACCACGTTTTGAGTTTTCTCGCTCGCCAGTGTCCTCCACACAAACGCACTGTACACTCAAACAGTCTGGAGAGTGATTTACAGAACAGGACAGGGCTGTACCTTACGTTCAGAATCGAGTCTCAGAGCTGCCCCTCTTCAGGGTGCTGCTGTTAAACTCGTCGTGCTCAAAACTCAGATTGTTGTGCGACCTCGATATCATTAGCAGCTTCTCCCGCCTGCTGTATTCGCGTCTCGCTGCCGCCGCAGACGCCGCCGCATCCAACAGCCGCTCCCCTTGCTCCTCCCTGTCCTCCAGCCGCGCGTAGCCTTTGCTGCCGCCGCCGCCGCCGCCCCGGTTGCCACCGTTGCAACGGCTGCTGTTGCTACGGCTGCTGTTGCTACGGTCGAGGCGGGGCCAGCTGGGGTGCTTCCGCTGCTCCGGGTGCACGCTGAGCACGCTCGGTCCGCGCTCCAGGTCCAGAGACTTGGAGTGGCTGCCGAGCATGTGCAGAGAGGAGTTGGAGCCAAAGTCGCTCCTTGCTGCTCCCGGGGAGAGCCAGCAGCCTGAGGTAGAGGAGGGAGCAGGGGAGAGGGAGTAAGAGGAGACGGAGGAGCAGTGGGAGGAAGAGGAGGCGGAGTTGCTCCGGTGTAAGCCCGGCGGTTTGGAGGCCTTGGCAACGGATGCTACAGGAACCACCAGAGACTCCATGGAGCTCAAAGGCTGTGACCTCTCTCCGTCCCTCCTCTCTCCTCCCCTCTCCTCCTCAGTAATCGCCTCCATCTCCGGCTCATCGATAACGCAGTTGTTGAGTTTGATAACGGGGAGGGTGAACGCAGAGATAGAGGAGGAGACAATAGAGCGTGCATGGTGTCCTCCCTTCTCCCCGTCTCCGTCCACCGACCACTGGTGGCGCACCGAGTCCGAGCGGGCCAGCCTGAAGGGGTGATCCTTGTAGAGGGGCGCCAGCAGCCCCGCGAAGCTACAATCCAACCTGGCCTGCCCCCCGTGTCTGCGAAACTCCTCGTCCCCTAGCAGCACCTCCTCCTCTTCTGCAGACCCTTCCCCTCCCCCTCCGGCCCGAGAGGAGAACGCCAGCAGGGAGTTGCTGGCCAGCCGGGCTGCGCTGTCGGCCCCAAAGGCTCGAAGATCCCCAACTTCTCTTGCATAGGTGCTGTCGCGGTGCTGGTGTTGTTTCTGCTCTCTCTGCCTGAGCCGATGGATGTCAATGACGGTGGAGTACATGTCTCGCATGTGGATGATCTAGTGCAGAAGAGAAATATACTATCAGTAATGGCAGAAGTGTTTGGATAAACTGAGAATACGTTTCATTTTCCGTTATGACATATTATTCTCCAGTTTCAAGTTCGTACGCGTCTGTTGGATGTGACCCTGGAATACACATTTCACATGGATTACCTGGAAAGGGGGTGAGGAAGGAGGAGAGGATAAATCAAATCAAGGAAGGGAGAGAGAGAGGGCATACGAACAGAGATAATGTGATCAGAGGAAACCTGCAGGGATGGGGATGGAACGAGGTTGGCAGAAATATGATTTGCATGTTTGTTATGTGGAGAGGATGAATATGAACGACTGCACTGTGCATGCACCTCATTTTGTAGAGAGTGGAGGGAGAACTGAAATGAGAATTCTTCTATTGACTCAGGTTTTGTGTTTGTAGAATTGAAAAACCTGTTTGAAATTGTCCTTCGTAACCTTTTGAAGAAGCACTTTCTGCACACATCCGTGTTTCAGACCTTGCAAGGCAATATCAGTTCTGTTTATATTTCTCTTTCCAGCTTATTGGGCGAATAACGTGTAGACCCTCAAAGTCCACTTGCAACTTTCCTTTCTCTGGTGCCAGGTAGACGCTGGGTATGCGTGTGTGTTGTCTGATTTCAGCCCTACCTTAGTTTCCCGGTCTCTGTTTTCATGAAGAATGGCATTAGCACAGATGAAGATGAAAATCCCAATGCCCATGGTGAAGGGCCCGAACATCTTCATCCTCTCAGAGTGACGATGCTGCTCCAGGAACCGCGTCAGAGCGCCACCGGTCTGCCGGGAGGGCGTACCTACACGCAGAGCACATGGAGGGTGAGAGCCATTTAAAACAGAGAACCACGGAGCAGGAGAACGGATGAGGAAGGAGAGGAAGTCCAAAGAAACTGACTCGACTTAAGAAAACCAATCTTCAGAACCTTCGTGAACTCACCTTGCACATCGTGACTCGCGCTGGAGTTGGCCACGTCCTCGTCCGTGACGGCCATCTCGGCTCCATTTCCTTCACCTGTGGCAGATGTTTTAGCTCCTCCAGCGGTTGCTGTCTTAGATCCTCCTCCAGCCGGCGATCTGGCCGGGGTCACGGTTTCACTGTGCGGCCAGTAACCCAGCGTCGCCATGCATATCCCTACGGCCAAGATGACCAGTCCCAGGAGGAGGAAGAACCCGGAGGCGGAGTAGAGGTGGAGCCTACCGCGCACTACCACAACATCGGTGCGTCGTTTCCGCTTTCTAAATGAAAAGTATGGAAAGAAAACAGACATGGAGACGTATATTTACAGCTAACATACAACACATGTTCAGAGATCATAAAGCATTTGCGTGGACCGTAACACCTGGCACACACAACAAAACCAGTGTCGCTCATAAACCACATAGAAATGAAACTGCTACTAGTAGGCAGTACCCAAAAGCAGTTGAGCTAATTTGCAATTGCAGGTCCAAGTGAGTTTTGTTTTCATTTTGAATGCATGAAAATAAGATAATTACCTGGGGGCAGCTTCCTGGCCGGAGTTTCCCTGGCCGGGCGCTGTAGATGAGGGCCCGTGTGGATTGCGGGCGGAGTCTTGGCGTTTGAGCTTAGCCAAGCCTGTCAGCACACCTGCTGCTGCAGTCATACTTAACCTGCAGATACAGAAACAAATTAGCAATGAGTTGGACACCTCCTGTATGCAGCATCTTGTGTGTGTGTGTTTGCACTGTCGACCACTGATGCGTGGCTGTTGCAGACCGGTGTGTTTTGATCTTTTATACGCACACTCAAAAGGATGCAACTGAAAAAAACAACCGTTTGACATGAGGCACAGAGCCACGTACTGTACGTTCACGCAATAAAAAAACATTACCAGCAACCTCATTTAAGAACAGGTCAAGGGACGCACATCTGTATTTCAGCATAGCCAAAGTCTCCCAGATGCTCTGAATATAAGACACTTTCATATTTAGAGCACAGCATCTCTCACACCTGAGCAGCTAAATGTGTCTTCTTTTATGCAGGCGTGTCACCTTACGTACAGGCAGGGACTTTTGAAAAGCCGCAGGTGATTTCCTGTAAAAGTGTGTCAGACTTTCAGCGTCATTACGAGAAATGCTGCTTACAGTTTAGCAGCGATACAGATGGAAGCACACAAACATGCACACACCCAGTACAATCTCCTCTTGTGTTCAGGTGATGCTTTTGTTGTTGGCTGTCAGGCCCTCAGGACAATATGGGCCGGCGTGTGCATACTGTGCGTTGACATTAAACCCTGCAGAATGTTTGCTGACTGCTTTCCTCCTGTATTTGACAGAGAAACATATACATATATATATATATATATATATATATATTTATATATATATATATATATATATATATATATATATATATATATATATATATATATATATATATATATATATATATATTTATATATATATATATATATATATATATTTATATATATATATATATAATAGAAGGAAAACAGACGGAGAGAAAAACACACATTTTGGATAATTTATATTAACTTAAATTCAAATCCCTCATTTACATTTTTTGTTGGCATTGTCGTCGTTATTTACGTTGGTGTAGCGTTTATAAAATTGGAAATACAGTGCTGCAATTATGACATAATATTCATATGAGTCATAGTCTCTCCGCCCACCAGCTGCTCAGATGTCTATTAATAGTTGTTAAAGGAAAGATGGTTTAAAACAAACACAAGCTCATTCCAGCAGCCTTCATTTGTTCTTAAATGCCTGTTAATCTGGGTTCGCGTGAACATTAGCATTGTCCCGTTCAGCACTAAGATTAAACAGATTATTATTGGATGTGGAATAAGGTGGATGGCAATTTCACATATTCCTCTTCAGAGCCAGATTCCACTTCATCGCTGCAGATTGTTTGACAGGTCGGCGTCACTACGTCGCTCCTCCACATTCCAACTACGGTCATTTACGTTCATCGGATGCAAAGAGGCCAAGATCCATTGGTTTGTGGACTGTGATGTCACGATGACTACGCCCACTTCTTATATACAGCCTATGGTTGGTACTTCTGCTTAAGAACTTAAACAATTTGAGGAAAAATTTGAGGAAAAGCTCTGCTTTAGCACCGCCCTCACATGGAATTGTACCGGTACTTCATCAACATACTGCCGTCTGATTCATACTGCTGCGACGGTGCGTCTATGCGTTCTGTGCCGTCTGGTGCCGGCACCTCTAGCACTCCACAGGCATACGTAGTATTGGGGCCAATTGCTTGTGGCGTCTTTTTGATTTAGACCCACAGTTTGTAAATCCTTTGTCAGTCGGTATTTGATTTATTTCATTGTGATTAAATAGTTTAAGTTTTGCCCAAAACAACTCTTCAGATGGAAAGAAACCCTGATGATGAGAATGAGCTCTTGTGCCTGGAATGAATATGGTTGTTCTCATCTTTATTAATCTATCTCTTTACATTGCAAATAGGTGTTTATTGCTCTATTAATGGTCTGAATATCAAATCTTTTTTACATTACACTGTTCAGATCTTGGTTGTTGTTATCTATGTTTTTTAACCGTATGAAGGGTTTAGTCGGTGATCGTCTTGATCTTAAATAATCAGAACAACATCACGTGAAACTGCTTCATTCATTGTTTTTTCAGCAGGTTTAATGTCTGTGAATATAAGAGGACTCGACAGATTTAGCTTGGGAACAAGAACACACCCGTGACCTTCGTCTGTCTATTTTTTAATTCCTCTCTCCCTCCTTGCGTCCACATCTCTTACCGTCTCTCGTTCTTCCTCGAACAGATCTGTAAATCTCTCCCTCTCTCTCTCTTCTATTCTTACACTCAGTCTCTGCGCTAATGCATTCTGCTTGTGACCCTGAATAATTGTTTCCCTCCTTTACTTCCTTTTATTCCACCCCAGCTGACTTTCTCATCTGATCTCTCTCTCTATTTGTCTTTCTCCCCCCCCCCCTGCCCCCCCCAGATCTATTTTTAATCTGCCTCTAATTTTAATTTTCTTTAATTCGGTCACTTTCATCTTTCTCTCTCCCTTCTTTTCTTTTCGTTGACAAATCTTAAAGCAACAAAATCTGCTTTAAGATTCAGAATCAGACACATCTTTTAGTATTCAAACTGTGAACCGCACACAAAACCAGACGTTCTCTCCTCCTACCCTGATCTCTCCTTCTCACATCTTAATGTCTTTTCATGTCAATCATTGTATTGGTACTACTGGTGCTCCACCACAGATGGTGAATCACACAAGGACAAACACAAACAGCCTCGCTTCTCGGGTTTTTCTGCACTCTCTCTCTCCTTTCGCTCCTTGGTGTGCGTCAAATATGAACCCACACAATGTTTCAAGAGCAGGGGGAGAGATGTCCTCAGTTTACTGAAAGATGAGGAAAGGATGGATGGGCGTACAGGGAAAGGATGGAGGAAAGGAGACAAAAAAAAAAAGAGATACTGGAAATACGGGAACAGCAAGAGAAGATGTAAAGAAGGAGAGGGATGTAGAAGCACTTATCTCCATCAGTGCAATGGAGGGGTACAACACTGAGTCATGACCGGAAAATGAAAGCGTGTACAAAAAGCTGAACAGTAAAAAAAAAAAAAACAATGATGAAAACTATTTTGAGCCAGAGGAGTCGGGGTTGATGCGCGGATAGAAAGGCCCGACGGTAAAGCAGAGTGCTTTTCCTGCCAGTGGTGATGGGACAGAAGCCGAAAACAAGCCAAGTGCGTCTGTAGTTTTAACAAGGCAGGAGTGAGAAACGAGCAAAGCACAGAGAACGCTGGCGTGACAAGCAAAGCAGCAGCCTAATGAGAAACCACTCAGGCTTCGACACGACAAGCCTTTCATGGAGAACGTGACGGACCTGCGCAGCGACCATGTGAAGTTAATGTTCACGAACCGTGCGCAACACCCAACACCCCACCAGTGGGGCTGTGCACTTCGCTCGCACTGTATGCGAACCTGCAGAATATCTATCCAGAAACCATTCAGTGAGTTATGTTTGGGTGAGAGAACTTTGCTCTATTTTCTGCAACATCGCATTTTGTTTGGGTGAATTAATCACACGGTGATCATACACACTGTATGAATATTAATGTTTCCACTTCCTATCACATACAACTTATAAATAATGCGAAATCCACCGCTCCAGTTCCCGCCTCACCAATAAGCAGTTTCCTAAATTAGTGCTTATTTAATCATGAATTAGGCTTCCAGTGATCGCCCTAATAAGTACTAAATTGCTCCTGCTGTTTATTTGTGCACACTATAAATACATAATAATAATTTGCCATACCTCACCCCTCAGGGAGGAGATCTATTCTGCTACATTTCAACATCTACAGACAATCCTAACACGAGTTTAACATGTCTTACAGAGCAGAGATCCCCCCCCTACTTCTTCTGTGGTATCATCTATAGGAGTCACGTGATGCATTGTCCCTATAGCAACTACATGTGCTGCTGCCAGGTGACACGTTTCTATAGCAACTACCAGCTGTGCTTTTAACAAAGGTAACATTTCTCATGTGTCATTTTGATTTATTTTTTTTGATTTTGCGCAAAGGACCCAGCTTACGGTTTCGAATGATTTCACTCCACCTCTCCATCGATCTCAAAGACCGCAAAGGATGCTGGAGTAGGAAGCAAGGGGGGGGGGGGGGGGGGGTGAGAAGAGGAGGTGGTGAGAGGGAGACGGTCATGTTTGCTGCTTGATGGTGGATATAGCCGGCTCACGCGACATGAATTCTGGATAACGTTACAAACCTCACCTCCCTGGAGTCAACGAACACGAGCAGGAACGGCACCACTCTGCCATTTCAACTCGTTTTTGCCAAACTTACTTATTTATAACTTCAGCAGCAAAATACCTCCTCTCATTAAACCCATGCTCTACCATAAGCACGGCAGTTATGTCAAAGAAAGCCATTCATATGCCTTTTTGGAAATGAATACCTTTTCTAAGTGCCATTACTAACATTACTACTCGGTGTGTTTTTTTTCCCCAGAGAGTGAATTTCCCCGCTGTGAGACTTGATACGAACTTAAAACACTAATAACTCGACCGCCGGCAAAATACCTCCGCTAAATAAGTCCACGCTCTACTTTAGTACTGCGGTGGTTAAATCAAAGGATGCAACTGCTATGCTTATTTGGAAAATACCTCCGCTAACTGTAACTACGGTAACTAACAGCTGACTAAAGTATTAAAAAAATAAAACTGTTAAAAAGGCATTATCAGCAAAATGTACCAAAATTGACTTTATTTCTGTGCAAGGTGGAGCTTTCAGCTCTAATATGGTGCTGGATAGTTTAATCAATAACAATAATGCATCGTATTTCGATAGTGTTTGAGTCAAATCTGAATCTGCAACCTTACCAGTCACATTTCTGCAGGTAAATGCAAACAATGTTTCTTATTTTCCAGGTGCTTTGGGGCCTTTTGTAAGTCACGAGTTGGAGATCTTTTAGTTGGGTAGGTAGTCTACCTGGCCTCCTGGTAAAGTCTGCCCATGGAGACGGAGAGTGTGGAAGAGGAAAGAGAACAGGACAGGTGTGACAGACAAATAGAAGAAGATGCGAGAAATGAGGACCGGAGGAAGACAACCAGAGGGGGAGTACTGCAGGCGAGAGAGAGCTCTCTGGGGGAGATGCTTTGATCTACACGTAACAAACTCCAGAGACGGTGTTTGACTCCAGAAGCACGCTGAGAAAAGTTTGTCTGAAATGACTCACCTCAGTCAGTGAACTGCCTGCCAACACGTCGTCTAAGGCATGTCATATGGACACATGGAGCTAAGCAGGGGGAGAAAAATAATGATCCATTATGTCTCCCATCATACTTACAATGTGTTTTTGCTTGTGTCATGAACTGCTCTGGTAAGGTGAACTGAGGCCACATTGCTCTATTAAATATATAGAAATACAACACTGTGCCAGTGGCTCTTTTTTTCACTTGAGCTGGATTAAAACGGAGACAGAAACCCTGCTGTGCAGTTAAGGTCACCTGTCACAATATCGCGGAGCTGGTGTTCAGACATGTGAGACTACCTGAGTTTTTTATGTCTGTGTTCGAGGATTATACTGTTTTGCATGTTTCAGCCCATTAACTACAAATTGTATACCCTTAATATTACAAATAATTGTAGATAATCACTTTAGCAAATGGGTGCCGGGCAGAAATGCCATTCAAATTTAAAATCCTCTTAGCTTGTGCCGTCCAAAAAACACCCAAAACCATCATCCTTTAATGGAAGAAGTTCATGTGATCCCTTCATGTTTGATTTTTGTGCCTCGCAGGTTTTTATCTTTCAGACATAATAGCTCACACTTGTGGTATTTTTGGCAGAAGTGTTGCACGAAATATGTTTTCACAGCTTCCATAAACACACTAACGTAGAGGAGCATTCAAAACTGATCTGCAATTACATTACTGGACGGTGATAAATCAACTTTAACAGAAATAAGCTGTTTTCCGTGAGAACATTTCGTTTCAGTAGATTTCATTGCATACTGCTGTGAAATTAATTTGAACTAAAACTAAACTACAAAGGGGGTAAAATGGTCACCACAAACCTCACGTAAACACAAATTGTATTAATTGGCTGCAACATGAAAGACCACTGTGATCCTTCACAATGAGTTTCCTGCTCCAGCCGGCAGGATGTGACAGGAAAGCCATCGCAGAGAGACGAGACGACGCGTGATACCGAGCTGTGAAATGGATTACCGCACACGATGCGCCTCGCAGCAGGAGCAGGTCTGTTTTGGTTGTTTTGTTTTTACAGTAATTTACTGTGGATCCCTGAAGTGTAATTCTCTGATTGCTTTTCCAGAAAGGCGAGGACATGAACCCTGACCAGCGCCACACCTGGAACACAACTGGAAACGTTGCAGGAACCACCATCTTGAATTCAACCCAGGGATCTGCCCGCTCATCTCTATGTAGTAGGTTGAGATCATCTTCATCAGCAGACCATAACTTCTTGTATTATTTCAGACACACCCAGTCGTTACCACAACTTGAATGTTGACTTTGACACGATTGACAAATTGGTAATTAGATGAACATGCCCTTAGCTCTCTTCTAAAGTTGAATGTTTGTGAAACTATGTTGGGAGTTATGCGTTATATGATGTCACCATATAACAACGTAACAAGTGCAACATAGCATGAGTACACACACACACACACACACACACACACACACTGTCCTGAGAGGCGGTCTAATCAGGCAAAAGTGAAAACACCTGTGCAGGGGCTTTTGTGATAAAGCATGAGAAAATTGCATGCAGCTATCACATTTTCCAGCGCCGAGTTGGTTCACAATGTTAATCGTTTTGCTTTCCATCGCGAACACCGATTAGAATTGAGTCGCAGAATCGACTGAAATTAAATAAATTGCCGGTATGTTTGTGTCTGGCTGAGTAGTCAGACCTCAGGGTGAGCCTGGTGCAGCAACCTGAAGGAAGTCGCTGTCCTTCTTGCAGTTCTTCAATTAAAGACGCACACCGCCGTTTTCATGTTTGTGAAAAAGTGTTTCATATCCATGCATCTCACTGAGCGGGAACGAGGTGAAGGAGGAATGTGTATCAGAGTAACAGGAACGAGCAGAAGATACACAGATAGCGAGCGTGTGTTTGTGCATTGCTTCACTCCTACAGACTCAATGGTGAGTCATCTGTCTGGAGAATATGTCACTTTGTGTTTTCCTGCTGACCTTTCGGCAGCACATTTTCTGATGCAAGCACTCGAGTGTCAAATCCTGCACCCTCTTCACCGTCTTGTTTGTATTTTTCTTTTTTTCTTTCCTCATTATTTTGATGATACATACTGGTTTTTTTTGTTTTTTATATTGGTCTTGCATCCTTCACACTGAATCCGTTTCGTGCCATTGCCTTCTGTGATGAATTCAGCTCTACTCAATTGAATTAAGATTTGAATCGACTCATCAGATGCTCATGCCAGGCATGTGTGTGTATGTAGGCGTGTGTGTCTGTGTGTGTGTGTGTGTAGGCGTGTGTGCGTGTGTGTGCATGTGTGTACTGGCGTGATCCCCCTGTTGATTCTACAAAGTGACTCACTCCGTCTCCCTCACAGTCCCGATTATCAGGCAGTCACCCACACCCATCCTGAGGCACGAACTGTCTCCCAACATGCCCTGCAGCAGTGGCGCCCAAGCTGGAGTCCTGGGACCTTTTGTGGGGTCAATGTTTGGATTCTAGAGGCCCACAGCTTAAGAAATAGTTGAATTCCTCTATGCCTCCATTAACATCTAGTTTTCCATAAACAGTTCTTATTCAATTTGTCCTCGAGAACATTCTCAGCGAAGAAAGGAATTCACAATTTTTTAAATATATATTTAATTGCCATTATTTTTGACTGATATTGCAATCTCGATATGATTTGTGATATTAGGGGAATTGGTCAATTTTACATGATTATTTTTATTCTCATTTAAGCAAAAATAACACACCCAAAATGAATCAGGAAACTCTCCTCAACCATAAGGCTCATATGCATATTTCTGGTCTAATTTGAAAGGTAAGACGTCAAGGAATATAAATTCATTGTAAGTATATATTGCCATTCCAGAGTAAATGTAGACAAAATAAAGGAAAACATCATTTTTATCCTCCCTCTCTCTTCACAAAGTCGGCCGCCATGTTTCTACAGTAGCCCAGAACGGACAAACCAAACACTGGCTCTAGGAAGGGCCACTTGCGTTTTCATGTTTTTTTGCGCGGGCCACCGTAGTTCTCCGACGCGCTTCAAACACAAGAGAAGTTTCAGTTGGTTGCAATCTGTAACCTCACCACTAGATGCTGCCAAGTCCTACACACTGCGCCTTTAAACCCTTAATTGAACCCTAATCTGCAGACAGATGTTTTCAGTTACTCTGGTTGATTACGTTGCGTTCACATGGACTTTGACTGAAGCCTTATTTGTCTGCTTTTTCTGGCATTAGAAAAGTCCCAGCTTTCACAGTCATACAACTTGAATGAGGACTTGAAATTAACATACAAACTGTTGATTAGATGAACATGCCACAAGTACATAGGTTAATATCAGTATGACGATAAAATGTGAAGCTTGACTGCTTCGCTCCCCTGTTGATAGCGGCCGCTGTGTGTTTTGATGCAAAGTGCATTCAGATGCATTAGAAAGCTCTGAATTTCTACTTCCCAGTAATACCGAGTATGATATTGTACATGTGTTAAGAAAATTATTTTGAACACAACTTGTTTGTATACTTACGAATTCTGAATTTGTACGATTTCATTGTTTAAATACTTCGTTATAAGACGTGGTTTTGACAAGCTACAGTTGGTTTACGGATTCAGAAAACTGAAGACTCCGTTTAATATGCATATGTTCGATAAAAATCATCACGATTTTTGTAATTACGCCGCAGGGTTGGACCGTGGATACCGGGTCCGTCAGGTTAAACAGGTTTGATTATGGTGTGATTTTTGTGAGGATTTGTACCAAACAATGTTTTCTTAATTCTGTAGAATATTAGGACATCGCCTCAATCTCAGATGCATTTCTGCGTAAAAGTGGTTGGCGGCTAAGGATGTCTCACTAAGAAAGAGCCATTTGGCTCAGTGAGTCACCCTCGTTCTTCAAACTGCTCTCAGGGCGACAGTTGCACCTAATTCACCAACACTTTAATCACACTAAAGACAATAAAACCAGCAGCCTCTGTTGTTAAAGCCTCCCTCCACTCAAAAATGGGGTTTTGCTTATTGCTACTTCATTTGTGTGACACTAGAAAGGCTGTTTTTTCACATTCATCCCGTTGGAGTGTACATACACTAACAGGATTTCATGACATGACATATGGAAGCCAATCAAGTTTCCATATGAAACATATGTGATGTGTAAACCTCTGAGAATGGACTTCACAGTAAAGTAAGAGACATCTTGTGCCCCGTCACTTTCTGCAGTTTTCAATGCGGGAGAGCGAGTCGATGAAATTTCAAGAATTTTGACAAAGCATTTTTCGAACCAGAGTATTTTATGAGTCTTAAAACATGCGTGTAGGGTCATTTACATTAAATATCCTGTATTTAACCAGAGAGGTGCCATTGAGATACAATATCTCTTCAGCCAGGAAGTCCAGCAGGTAAAAAGTTCCTGAGTACAAACAGCGACAGATAATATAACAATTTAAAGCATCCGGAAACACAACATGGAATCAGAGGCTGAAATAAGCAGCAGCGTTGTTCTGTAAAAGCAGATTCTAAATATTTTGAAACATGCCAAAATAGGGTAAAGATGTTGGGTACAATGAAAGTGAGCATCGACACATTAATAATGACGTTTGACCCAACTTTGAAGGTATTAATACTGACATCATGCCATGTTAGGCAACTACGAAGTTAATTATAATAAAGAGAGGAGTATTTAAATCAACGTGGCACAATTAAACCCCAATAAACCCACATGATCATACATCATGCTGGAGTAATTTAGATCATTAAAGCTTAAAACAAACAATTGTGGAAAGAAGGCTGCTAATAGATGATCAGACTGCCTGGAGCTCATGCTAAACTTCCTTGTTCATGAAATATTGAACACAACGTCATGAAATATGGATGGAAATAAAAAAGATAAGACTGTAGAGCTGCCAACCTGGATTGTTTAAGAGTTGGAGAAGTCAAACACTGGTCAGTTCTTACCTTTGCAAAAAGCCGAGTGTGTCACTGCCACTGTGCCTTTAGGCATGGAGGGGGATTAGGCTGTAACCTGGGGGGAAGTAAAAAGACATCTTCCACTTTGAAGGCTACTTCCACTGAAACGCCATGCCGGAGAAAATTCCGATGACAGGAGGCACAGTGTGATTGGGTTTGCGCGCTTTCAAAGTGTCCGTGTTGTTGACTTCATGTCGCGCGGAGCACGTTTTCCGCCATCTGGAGAGAACGTGCGCTCGGGACAATGAGGGCGCTCCTTTTTACGACTCGAGGAAATTCCTTAAAAACACTCCGCCTATTTAAAGTCGTTTAACGCTCTGGACGAAAAAAAAGAAAAGGTCAAATATCCCTTGTCTCAGTGGTGGAAAAGACTCCAAAAGCCGCTGATGTGAAGTCCCCTCCTGGCTTGAATGGAACGCGTAAAACTCTCTCCCGACATTTGCGTCCAGAAACTTCACGTCAAAGAAGAGAAAAGAAAAGATACAACTCTTTTTTTTTTTTTAGAAAACCTTTGCAGCGAGTTGTTGCGTTTCAAGAGAGAACGTTGAGCAGAGTAAACCGGCGAGTTAACCGTGTTTTTACGCCGGAGAGAGAGAGACGCGGTAGCTCCATCCAATTCCTCCAATGCGCATGTGGGAATGTGAGGGGCTTTCACTGTGAGTGTGTGCGCGCGCGAGCGAGAGAGAGAGAGCGAGATGGGGGTGTGTGGTGTGGGTGCGTGTGTGTGTGTGTGTGTGTGCGCGTGTTTATGGAGGGAAACAAGGCTCCGTGCCACGCTTTTTTCTCGCATGTGCAGGGCGCAGGCGATACGGGGATGACTTGTTCTGAGGAAATGAACCAGCTTGTCATTTTAAATGTGAAAGCAGCAGGATTTTTAATAGACTACCAGCATGCAAAGCTGAGGAAATGCAACATTCCTGCAGCAAACAAATGCAACTTGTGAAAGTGTGTTGGACGTGTCTGACAGCTGCAATATTGGCAGGAGCGACTCCCTTTGTGTTCGTGTGAGATATACATGAAATGCACAGAGGTTAGGGGTGATCGACACACACAGAGGCCCGCAGTTTTTGTTCAACTTTTCAGCTGTTTCTGTCTCCCTGAACACAAGAGAAAGCAAAGCCACAGCAAGCAAAGACGTTGCAGATGTTGGCATGCGTGTCATTTCCTGTATTTACATGCTGGAGTTGATTCAATGAAAATACACCAGCTGAGGCGAGGTAGGGAGAATGTAAGACAGACGTTTGGAGCAATAAGCGGACACATTCGTACACAGTCACTGGGACGCTGTGTTGGTCCTCGACCTGACCATGACACGCCTGACCCTAACCCCATTAACTCTAATTATAACACCCTCTCTGCACCACACACACACACTCACACATCCTTAGGGATCCTCAAGCATCCCCACTTCTTTTGCTCTTGGAGACTCCTGGAGCCTGCAAGATTACATAAACCGTCTGTAACACTCACAAAACAGCCCTGTCCCTGCTGCAGCGGTCAGTCAGTTGCTGTATTTACATTCCATAATAGATCGAAATGAAAACACGCTGCAGAGAGAATTCCAAACGGGAGGAAGACTCGGAGAGAGTGTGGGGAGAAAGAGGAGAGGGAAAAACAAAGCCTTACATTGTTGACTGTTGCTTTTCTCGTTTACGAGCCCATTTGGCATTATGGGATTTCGAAAATGTGTTGACTTTTTGGGTTATACTTATTGTAAGCAGCTGTGGACAGGAGTCTAAATAAATAAAGGGACTGACATGGAAAGGATTTTTGGAAAGAAAAGGAGGAGAGGAAATGGGGGAGGAGGAGGCAAGGGGAGGAAGTAGAGTGGAAACATCTGTGGTGGACAGCAGAGAATTGGTTAGTTTGAAAATTTTTATCATTTGAAAAAATAATATCTCAACGGATCAAAGTATGATTGACAGATTGGGGGCTTGATGGAAGCCAAAAGGAGACATGCAAGGGTCATTTCATGCTCAGTGATTGGGTAATTAGCTGGGAGAAGGCGGGACATGTGAACGAAGGGTCTTTCTTTCTTTCTTTCTTTCTTTCTTTCTTTCTTTCTTTCTTTCTTTCTTTCTTTCTTTCTTTCTTTCTTTCTTTCTTTCTTTCTTTCTTTCTTTCTTTCTTTCTTTCTCACTTGTCATGCAAACCTCTCACTAACCTGCTGTTATTGCCTGTTTTTGTACATTTTTAATGAATTGTGATGCATCAAACTGAGCTTTTGTGTGACGTCAAAATCCGTACCACACACACACACACACACACACTGAATGATAATTACAGCCTCTCTGCTCCTACAAAACACATGTTGACATGTAGGTCAATGAATTCTCATGAGCCTCTCTCTGTGTGTCTGGTTGATTTTCATGGAATTTAAAAACAGATCAGGAGAACAGCAGAGGAACAGCGTGTTCATTTCTCTGCTGCTGTGGATACGACACAGATTGCTTAAAGCCACTCGTGAGGTGTAAACACTTCCTGTAGATACAGAAGCACGCTGTTGAATCGTCTCTGTCAGTCCCATTTATCATACTCGGATCATCTGCTAACATGCTTCATGCTGATATCTAAATGTACTGCAATGTACTGTTTTGTTAAAGTTTTCTGTTATGACAGGATACCAGAGTTAGAGTTCTTTTTAGCTTAACTGTGCTCCTTGAAAAAAAAAGAAAGTCCTGTTTGTTGTTTGAGGTTTATATGGGCTTAATAATTCATAAGTGCCTTGAAATCCATCTGCAATGCTTTTAAGCTTCAAAAGTTCCACTGTTCTTGTTATTCCACCACTGCTGAGCTTCTGCTGTGTTGGGCTGAAAATGTGTGTTTTAAATTGTCACGTTGAGA
Source organism: Lycodopsis pacificus (assembly GCA_028022725.1). Classification (NCBI taxonomy): domain Eukaryota; kingdom Metazoa; phylum Chordata; class Actinopteri; order Perciformes; family Zoarcidae; genus Lycodopsis; species Lycodopsis pacificus. Next base: position 5,254,569 of record CM051705.1, on the reverse strand, counting down.
TCACTGACCTGATGTTGAGGGTTAATAATGAACGTCACCTCAGACAAATGTTGACTCATAATTCTGATACTTAGGTTCACATTCATATACCTGCAGTTAAAGGAACAGTGTGCAGCATTTAGTGGGATCTGTTGGGCAAAAATGGAATATAATATTAAGAAGTATGATTTCTTTAGTGTATAATCAACTGAAAAATAAGAATAATTGTGTTTTCGTTAACTTAGAATATTAAAGAAATACTTCAAACATTTTGGGAAATAGGCTTATTCGCTTTCTTGCAGAGAGTTGCATGAAAAGATCAATGCCACTCTCGTGCCTTTACGGTAAATAAGCTGGAGCCAGCAGCTGTTTAGCTTAGCATAAAGACTTGAAGCAGAGGGAAACGGCTGGCCTGGTTCTCTCCAAATAAAGGTAAGAAAATCTGCCACCAGCACCTCTAAAGCTTCACACTTTATGGGGGGTTATGTGCCTGCATGACTTCCATAGCCGGGATCAGTAACGTCCTTGAGTCAAATGGTGGATTGTCTTTTTATACTTACTGTACGGATCAAAGAAACAAGATATATTGTGTAAATGAGTGAGCTTTAGAGATGCCGGTATGTGGATTGTGTTATTGTTGGCCAGAGACAGGCTAGCTGCTTCCCCCTGCTTCCGCTCTCTATAAGCTGAACTACGCAAATCACCCGCTTGCTGTCACTTCCTCTTCAGCATGTAGTCAAAATAAAATGAATCACAGATGCAATTTATATTGCTATTTTTGAGTCAGAGGAAACATCTAGATATAAAAGAAAAACCAGATTTCTGTGAGCGTCACAGTAATGAAATGTACACACACACACACACACACACACACACACACACACAGGGATGAATAGGATGCCTACCTTGCTCTCCATCCCCCCCTCCCACTCCCCTGCTCTCATCACTATGGATACGATGATGCAGGTTACCGTAGCAGCCCCCCCCCCCACACACACACACAGACATACGCAGGCTGTGACGCTGAAGAGTTGAATACAGTTTCTTCAGCCGGAGGAATATTGTTGAACTTTCGTCATTCGCCACATCATTTCCTTTTTCACCCTCTTATCTTTCTCATCTCTCTTTTCATGAGCAGATGATGGATGAACAGATTCTCCCTCGCTTGTCTGTTTTGATTCAAGACCTCAAAGTGAAATACAACATGCAGCAGAATGATTTCTGACTCCATTGTCAGAAGTATGAATGGTGCATCAGGGAGCATCTTATCTGCTGCTGTCAGTGCTGTGCATGTGGCTGTTATCTTGTTCATGTGTTGCTTCTTCATGGGTGGATTAAGGTCTCTCTCTCTCTCTCTCTCTGCCTGTGAAGCTATGCTGCCACCCAGTGTTCATACTAACAACTGCCGGACGAGATTGTAATCGTGTCTCTGTTGATGTTTTGTTGCAGATTTCCCAAAAGCTGGACTTCCAGGATGAATCACAGATCAAAATGGGCGTAAAAGAAAGTTACTCCAGGCAAGATTCACCAAGTCACACCTTCAAAATACATTCAGGTCAAGTTAAGTTGTTGTGTGTCGTCACTGTTGGTATCAGCAGCTCCGTCATACTAGGGCTTCAACTAATAATTATCCACATTTCAAGTTAATTTGGAGATACGTTTTTATATTCTCAATTATCAGAGTTGTTTTGGCAATAATATGTTGGGAAACCCAATTTTTTTTGTCTTACTATCAGTCCAAAACCAAACAATATGTAGTTAACATCATATAAGACAAAGAAAAGGAGCAGATCCGCACTGAAGAAGCCGGAAATGTTTGCCATATTCTCTTGAAAAATTACTCAAACAATCAGTTGAATATGAAAACAGCTGCTGATTAATAATCTGCCCATCATTCAACTAATCGCTTCAGCTCGGCTTCATGCCGACGTGTTCTTCTTCTGCTTTATCCTTTCATTTTGACGGAGAGAGGAGAGGCGCAGTGTGTGAAGGAAGCAAAGAGTAAAATAAAGATGGAGCCAATGGGAGAACTGAAAGATCGAAAAAGAAGAAAGAGGATGGTAGAAACAGGAAGTAAAGAAATGGGAAAAACGGAACATTCAGAATGACTTAATGGAGGGATGAGGAAGATACCCGAAGGTAAGCACAATTCAAGAAATAATACTAATAGTCAGTAAATATGTATCTGTAGCACTTCCTGAAGTATTTAGTCTCATAACCAACTTCGTACTAGAGTATGTTCACCGTTATCCCTTCTGGGATTTACTCTTAGTACTCTTCTTAGTATAATCCCATTTCTTCTAATCCAATCCTCCCTCCTCCTCCTCCCCAACATGCTCTCTCACACACGAACACATGTAGCCTACATTCTCTCATTCAGACCAGCAGCCATTCATGTTGTTGGACTACTGCTGTCGTTGTTTTGGATTCACACTCATAAAGCGTCATGGACCCTTCTCCCTCAAGACTACGCCCAGTGATACCTTGGTAAGCACGCTGTTTGATGAGTTTGCTGTAACAGAGGGGATTAAGGAGGCAGAGTATCGGTGTTTACAACGTGTCTACAGCAAATTACTTGTGATCAAGTTCATTGCCGTGTTCCATAAATTAGATTTTTATACAGTCATTTGAATTATGTCATTTTCATTGCAGTCGTAATCAACATTTAAGTGAGTAGTTTATACGGTTTATGTCCTTGTGTCACAATTAGACTCTTGTTTACCCGAAACAAGCATACTTTAGTTTAGACTAATCAACTAAAACTCAATTAAAAGTCAATTTAAAGCCTCAAAACGTGTTAAAGTTGTCTAGTGTGGAGATGGCAAACAAACCAGGCTATCCAAGGTGTTTAGCGTTCTCTTAAGTATTGGCATGAGCTAAGCTACTTTACTGCCTCCAGACAAACCAACATCCTCACGGCCGAACGGGGCGAGGGACCACGTGGTTTATGGGCCACAATAAAAGGAAATGTAGGCCAGTTTTTTAAAAATGCATCCTTTATATGTACAACCTCAAGATACAGATGGGGATTTTCTCAATACTTTTAAAATGCTGATTCTTTTTTTTTTTTTTTTACTTCTTCTACTTCTCAGTGCTGCTCATTTTAGAGCGACAATAGAGCAAAAACAAGTATGTTTGCACAAACAATGAATTTGCTTTTGTGATTGTGCATGCCAATAAACAATACAAACTGTAGTACGGTTTGCTCAATAAATGCAATTATACTTTAAAAGTTACAAAAATATGTGTTTCACTGATGGCTAAAGTAATTATAAAGTCCAATTAGCGAGTTAGGTAAGACCTCAGCATCCTCCCAGTCCACTGATGTCCAGACTACGAGTTAAAAAGAGTTTGATGACTGCTGGGATTGCTCTCCTCTGCCCTGTGCTTGTTGAGCTTGTTAGCGTCTCACGCTCTGGCCTCAGCACATGGCAGCATAATCGATAGCAGTGGTCACCACAGACTGGTAGAGCATCTGCAGCATCCCAGCCCACTATCGTATTAATAGTATCCATAGGAGTGAACCACCATGGCATCCTCCCCCTGGATGGATACAGGGGTCAGAGGCTCAGTCCTGTGGATGTCAACAATCAGCCCTGGGGGACCCCTGTGTTGCTCACCGTTCCTGACCCGCGGTCTCAAAGACAAAGTGTGGCCTGCTGGTCAGGTAATCCATTATTCAGGACACCTGCATGGCCCTGAGCTCCCAACAGCAGAGGCTGTACGGCGGTAAAGGCCGTGGAGAAATCATGATCCTCACTGTGGTATCTGCCTTGTCCAGGTGGGAATAAGCCCGATGTAACAGGTAAATGATAGCGTCAGCCACTCAGGGGTTCAGTGCTGGTCTAATGACGATGTCATGCAAACAGATATCCTCTCATTGAAATGTTGAATGTTACCTCTGAAGCGATTAGTGGATTACTTGCTTACCGGTAAGTAATTTATCAAGCAACAACAAGCCGTATGGGCACAGTGGTGCTTTGAGCTAAATGCTAACGTCAGCATGCTAAAATGACTGGTTAGATAAGTGGATTGACCAGGAAAATATATGTGGCGTCCAGAAATGCAAAACCAATAGAAAGACCAAAGTAAGGGGGGATCACAAAACCCAGGATTCACCCTCTGGGGACCATGACTGTCAGTACGAAATTTGTATCCGATGGTTTTTGAGATATTTCAGTCTGAACCAACATGGTGTTCCGATCGACCAACTGACTGATGTGCTTTTCTCTGTTTTATAGCACTATAAATCTAATATCTTTGAGCTTGGGACTTTGTTACTTTGGACTTGTAAAATGTGTATTTTTTGTAAAATGTGTATTTTATAGACTGATAAAGACTGATCAATAAGTATATAAAAAGTGTTAACAGATAATTTGTCCCTATGTATCACAATAAACATGCAACAAAATGTAGAGGAAGTTATTATTCATCTTTATCACAGCTGATGTTTGGCGCAGCAGGAAAAGAACAGGTGTAACAAATGAGATTAACGATGATTGCGTTTCATTAACGCGTGCCAGTAAGCCAACATGCAGGGCCCTGGCACCGGCACACCCGACTGGAACGCAGCCCATTATTAATGTAACCTGTGTTTGACAAGCCGAAACGTCATCTGTGAGGAAGAGGTCTTTTATCTCTCCTCGGAGGGTGTCGTGTACAGTTTCCTGTAAAGGCTGCAGTTAATCATCTATGAAAGGAGACTTTAGCAGGCAAGCAACAACTGTCTGCTGCTATCTGTTGTCATCAGCGTTGGTTTGCTCATGAGGGAAAAGAGAAAATGGAGGAAAGGAACAGGGGATTTCTTTTTCAGCTTTGGGAGAAATATCTCCAAATGCAGAGCTGTCTAGTCAGATTAAAATCCCTGACATAAAGGTTTATGTTTCTCTTGGTATTGATAGTCTTATTACCTTGTTTATTTGAAGCAAAAACACCCAGATGAACAATGGAAGACATTTTTAAAAGCTGAAACGCATAGAATTTCATCCACTCATTGAGTAATGGTTCTCATTTATGTAATTAAAATGTTTAGTTTAACCTCAGGGTTGTAATTTGTAAACAGTCAGCAGTCAAATGAAGGAAAAAGGAAATAACTGTAAATATAGTGTCAGGAACATACAGTATACATTAGATCAAGCATTATTCAATATCAGGAAGTGAAAATAGAGATAAGACGCCGTCTGTTCCCCACTCTCCCTCAGAAAGAAAATATTCGAGCTGCTGCTTTATAGAACACAGTTTCATGTGAAATTAAAACCACATAACATTATTAATAAACATCTCTCCTCGTCTCTCCGTCTCCTCAGGTTGTGCTACAGAATCTGTTGATGTGCATGGTGTGCTTCTACTCTCTCTACTACATGGTGGTCAGCCTCTGCATCGGACTGCTCAGGTACGCACAAATGCTGCCTCCACAGTTTGCTCCAAGAAAAAGTTGTTGTCAAAGAATAAAATCGAAAAAATCAAAGTGGACATTTACCGTTTGTCATCCTGTGGTGCGTCTCCAGGGTTCATGAGATCAACAGCTTGTTGGCTCCATTTGACTACACAACACAACCGTCATGGCAGAACCCCAAGTACCTCGGTGAGAAGCCCTGATGGAATATCGCTCAAGTAGTTTGATTCAAGGGCGACTGTAGTTTAGTGGAGTATTAAAATGTGACGCTACTTTACACGTCTACATGTAGGAGTCTGAGGTTACTGCTCGTTCAATTTACGTATTGAACAGCGGGCTAAAAAGAAATGAAAGTTGTTTACATGATGTTGAGAGCTTTGAATGTAACCAGCTGATCTCCTGGTTTGTACTCCACTGCTCTTCAGATGCAACTATTGTACTTTTTTCTGCACTATACCAATTTTAAAGTTTTATTCACGGGCTACTTTGCAGATTTAGGTTTTACATATGAACCATGTGATCAGTTTATAAAACATGAGGCGCTGTTATAGATTCAAGCTTCACCTCAGCAACAACATTAAAAAAGCTGCAAACTCATGAATCCATCAGTAAAAATAATCCAATTGTATAATATGGATTATCATATGCATGTTTTTTACTACAAATTGTGTTACATCCTGACTACTTTTACATTTGATCATTTAAGTAATTATTTTAATGACTTTATGTGTTTGTACTTTTACTTGGGTAGCAGTATTTCAAAACTTTGACATCAGTAAAGGAGGATGGTCACACTGGTTGTTGGTTGTTTTCTCTCCTCCTCCCACCAGTTGGTGTCATTTCCACAGAAGTGACCTATGTTTTGGGAGGGCTGGTATTCGCCTGGATTGTCGAGGATTGGGTTTGGGATTACGCCATAACTGTCACACTGCTGCACATCGCGATGACTGTGGCAGGTAAACACACACACACACACACACACACACACACACACAAAGTGGATCAATAGAGCGGAACAGCTGATAGGATTGGAGGCCTGATTATGTAACTGGGTGTAGTGGTTTGGTTATGTATAGGCACACACACACACACACACACACACACACACACACACACACACACACACACACACACACACACACACACACACACACACACACACACACACACACACTTGCAGCCTTCCTAAACTTGCAGCCTTTTCTCTACGTCTTTCACTTGCCAGTAAAGAGAATATGTGCAGTATGTTTTATGTACAGGTAGTTGTTCAAATACCCGGTTTTCATGTTTCTGCAGTGATGTCGGACTTCCCTTCAGCTGAGCACTGGTGGATAGCTCTGGGTAAGATCTCTACTTTCTTCTTCTCTCTACCCCTCCATCCTGCGCTCTATTTCTGTCTCCTTTTTATCTGGCCAAGATATTACTGTCGCCTTTTCCCAGATTTACAAAAAAATCACTTCCCACTAGGGCTGGGCGATATTTCAATATGATAATTTATTGTCTTTCAATGGAATCTTATCTTGAGGAAATCAGTTATCGATCAATTACTAAATTGATAATAACAAGCAAATACTAAACATTTTCAAGAAATCTCATTATTTTGCACTAAAGTTCTTAATTTCATAAGAAGATACTCAGTACTTTTTATTTGACATGTATTTAATTCACACAAGAGTAAACATGCCATATATACTGTTATCGAGAGATTAATCGCCCAGCCCTACTTCCCACATCCCTTTAGATTTAGGCTTTTTAAGGACAGCTGCATGGCTGCGAAACCTTCCTTGATTTGATCTCTTTTTCGTAATCATTAAATCCCTCTCTCTGCAGGTTCAGGCCTGGTGATGATGATATTTGGAGGACAGCTCATGGCCCATAAACTCTTCAGAAGCAACTTTGTCTATCCAGCTGAACTGCAGAACTTCTAATGACGAAAGCTTTTAATCGGTTTACTTCTTAATCTAAGGTCCGGACACATCCACTGGGTTCACTTTTTAATACTGCTAGGTTCACGTTAACATCGATGTGAGCAACTACAGCGCGTCTATCAAGAATATACTGTATTATTATAAAAAGCAACCACAAGAAACTCTTTCTTTACTAGATAACTTTGTTTTTTAGCTAATAGTCACATCCCTCCTTGTACAAATGGCCCAACTTTGTCTATTTTCTAAATCATATTCTGTACAGTTTAAATAATGTTTTGCATTGTTTCTTTATTAACTGAATACAAATAGAGATGACACTCGTAGCATTCTGTAAAAGACTGGATTAACAGCTGCTGAATAAAATCTGAGTTAAAACAAATCTGCTGACTGATATTTATCCAATGGCGAGTGAAGTCAGCAGTTACTTTTGTAATGTTAGTGTTATATTTATACTGAATGTGTCACATACCAAGTTTGTAGAGTGTAAAGTATAGTGTCGTAGTCTGAAGGCAATTATTACCATTACCTGTATTTTAATTCTGGTTATATAAGATAAAACTGGATTTACATTAAATACTTTAAGCAAAATGTGTTTTTTTTGTGTGTGTTTGTGTCTGTATACATGTGAACCTAGAAGAGGCCTAAGTGTCACTTGCCTTGATATAAAGACATATATCCTGGCTCTGAAATGAACGCATATAATAGATCAAAACAGCCATTTCGCTCCCAAAGTCACCGATGAGAAGGAGAATTTGGGGCCTACAGGAAGTAAATGTTTCGTTGTGAAGCATCATTTTATTTTGAAATGTTTGGTTTGTGTATTCTGAAACAAAAAAAAAACAAAACATGGGAAGACTAGCAGCAGCAGGAGTCAGTTGACACACTTTTAGACTCCGCCTCCCTGAGCGCCAAAACACAGCAAAACTACTCTTGCTCTTAATTAAGCCACCTGGTTGACTTCGATATAAAATTAAAAATAAACCCGCCTAAACGGTAGAAGTAACCATCCCGCCGACTGAATGTCAGGAAACGGGTTAATATCCAGTATCCGGCGGTTAATAAGCCCCGAAGAGCGGCTGTCGAGGAGCACGCCGGTAAGTGTGTGTGTGCACACGTGTTGAACCGCGTTAGCATGGCGAGCTAAGTAGCTAAGCTAATAGGTGACATGAGAGCAGCTGTAGCAAAAACACACTGACGTTTTGAAAATCCACGTTACTGCAGTCCAGCTAAAGTCATTACCGTTACTGATAAGTTACGTCTGCGTCAGTCTGTTTTCTGAAGCTGAGACATATTATTAGCTTGTACCATGTGGCACAGTTCATGGTTAATGTAGGTGAAGCTAGAGTGCCAGCATGTGATGTTAAAGTTTAATTTAGTTTTTACATTAACTTTGTCTTCTCACAATTGATTGACATCAGGTGTTGGTTATACGACGGTCTTATGAAGTAGTTTAAAGTGTACACATTATGCATATTTGAAAGTAAAATTGTGCCGTAAGCCTAATAAGCCATGTACAGCACAGCAGTCTCAGTCTTGTGACAAAAATAAGAGCTGACAAAAGCATAAAATGCTGTTTAGCCTTCCTCCTTGAGCAGTTTTCTCATCATTATGTTTGATATGTCTGGACATTCGCCAATAACTGAAGTACTGCAATGTGGAGTTATTGCAAGGCTTTAATTTTCTCGGCCTTCTGTAGAGTCCGTTCGATCAACTCCGCCAGCAGATGAACGATGTCCTGGGCGATGGCGGGATCCTGAAGGAGGTGGTCCAATCTGGAGAGGGCCCACCTGTACCTGAAAACGCTTCAGTATTGAGTATTTACAAGTTTAATTTCTTTCTAAAAACTCCCGACGCAGTTTTGCCAAATTTTTCTGTCCTGTCCGTAAACCTCTCCTCATTCTCCTCCTTCCACAGTCCATTACTCGTGTTTCCTGGAGTATTCCGACCGGCCTTTTGAAACCACCACGCACTACAAGTACCCCCAGATGATGAAGTTGGGGAGAGGTCAGTCATTTCTTCGTGCAGGTTTCAATAGAAGTTTTCTACTTTCCTCCTCACAGCTTTTGAAATGGTCATTGAAACAGATGTGACGCTGGCCGGACTGGCGCTGGGTCTGCTGACCATGCGGAAAGGAGAGTTCTCTCGCTTCCTCTTCCAGCCCCAGTATGCCTACGGGGACATGGGTTGTCCTCCGCTCATTCCCGCTGCCGCCGTCATTCTGTACGAGATTCAGATCCTCGACTTCCTCGACTCGAGACAAGTGGACGACTTCATCACGATGAGTCCGGTAGGGAGGCTTCAGGTCACAGTCTGAGTGCTGTGAGGTCAGAAGTCACACGACATATTGTTCTTCCACTTGACGGCAAATTAATGCTTTTGTCAGACTAAGAGGAGATTTATTAATATTTCCATACAGTTATGCATGCAACAAAAAAAATCTTGCTCATGTTATTGTTGCTTGGTTGCGCTCTAGCACCTTGAAACATGTGTTCTAGCTTTTAGCTTATAACATTTTGCTTTTTGTATAGTACAACTTTTTAATCGTGAAAATAAGACGGTAGGATTTTGGTTTGTTGTTGGCGACTTCGCGTTGCTTTTTACATTCTCTGTCTTCAGGAGGAGCAGAACACAGTTCCTCTGGCCACGCTCCTCGACGTTGTCAGCACGCAACGCATCTTCGGCAACCGTTGCTTCAACCAAAGCCACTACGACCATGCCAAAGATCTCTACAAAGAGGTAAACGCGCTCCATTTTCAGGTACTTGTTGCCCTTTTTTGTGTACTTGTAAAGATGGATTCTGTGCTTGGCCAAGGCGACGCTGCTGCTGGGGAACAGGGAAACACAGAGCGACGCGGAGGCGGAGAAGATCAAGACGGCTCTGCTTCCTCTCTATCTGAACCTCTCTCTCACCGAGCTCCGTCTGGACAGCCCGCATAAAGCCCTGAAATATGGCAACAAAGCCCTGGAGATAGACTCTGCCAACACAAAGGCTCTTTTCCGCTGCGGTCAGGTGAGACGGGGGATCCTTTTGTCTTCAAAACCGTCAGATAAAAGTCTTTTTAAGTGTCTGATATTAAAGGTTTTAGGTCGCAAAGGAGGTTAAAAATAGGGATGACAGTATTGATGACTTTAAATGTCTTGTTTTATCCGTCCAAAGCCCAAAGACAGTCAGTTTAATATGATGTGGAACACAAAAAGCAGCAAAGGTCTGAAAACAGCATTTTCTGCATGGAAAAAATGGTGACTTGGTGACTATGTTTCTGTTGATCGACTAATCGTTGCAGCTCTGCTGCTGACTGCTTACTCTCTCGATAACAATTAGTGCATTATTCACACTGATGTCATCTCCGTCAGGCGTATCTGGAGCTGTGTGAGTACGAGAGCGCCCAGGGTTGCCTCATAACCGCTCAAGCAAAGAAGCCCTTTGACACCGACATCAACAACCTACTGAGGAAAGTGGCAATGTAAGATGAACGTACTCGCTTCTGCTTATTGTATGCGAGTGTTCGGTGCTTTAGTTTAAAGTGGCAGCGTTACCCGAGGCCACAAGTCACTTCGAAGATATTCTGTGTGTGTAAACTGTTTCCATATTTCAGATGCTATAGAGACAGCTTGGACAAACAGAAGGAACTGTACGCCAAGATGTTCAAAGACTCGAGGGGCAAGTGAAGATGTAAAGATGATTGAAAAGGTAAGAGATCCTGTCTGTCGGGTCCAGTTTAACTAACTTTAAAAGGACAGGGTTTGAGCTTTTCCTAAATACTGATCTCATTTCACATGTTTGTGTGTTGCAGATGACTTTAAGGCTAAAGAACAGCACAAATTCTCACCACTGCAAATTCTGAAAGTTTAACTTTTTTTTTTTTTTGCACATTATAAAATAATGTACAGCTGTATCGTTCTTTCCCTTTTTAAAATAATTGGTTCTTTAAAATTCTTGTTTGTTCATTTTGTAGCGCAACAGTTCTGTTTGAGGATGTTTTGCTGGAATTTGCTTTCGCCTCGTAAACCTAAATGTGACGGCTGGAAGAAGATTTGCATGAACAGTCGCAGGGAATGTTGAGTTCTCTGGAATGATGCGCCTCTCCTTAGATGCTCTTTATAAAGACGGTTTGCTGGAGTGTTGCATACTTGCACCGGGTCTGATCACTCTCGAGGATTTAATGATAAACAAATTCAATGTTTGTAAAGATATCCTGTGTTTGTTTTTTTTTGATGGACATTGCACATTTTCACGATCTGTTATTCTTAAAATGAATCTTGACACTTGGCTCCTGTTTGATTTAGAAGATGATTGAATTCCTGTTCCTACAGACTTTGTTCTCGGTGTTGAAATAAATGGCCTCAGATGTAGAAATGATGGTTGTCCGTAAATATAAATTGCTTTGTTTATCTGGTGACAAAGGGATGCATAGTGAGTGTTTGTGGCAGATAAATAATAGAGGACATGGCCAATAAGTTTCTTTCCAGTTTGTGCATTTTACATGCCGACTTCATCAATGCACCTCAGCGGCGTGGTTGTGGTTCACTTCGGTCTTTCTTTGGTCCCACATGAGATTTGTCTCACAGCGACGTAAAAGCAAAGTGTGAGTCTGCGTGGTTTAATAAGTACATTTTGGTTAAAGGGCTGCTAGTTGTTGTGTGTACCATGAAACAGCAGGGGGCACACTTTAAGCAACCTGTGCATGAGAAATGTTAAAGTCAGGCTTTGGTGGAAAAACTCTGAATTCAGCAAAGATGTGAGATAGTTGACTCTTTAAAATAGGAACAATTTAAATGTTCAAGTTAGATGTCTGGCAGACTTCTTGAAGATATTCTTGAATTTATCTCATTCCATGATGTTTTCCAGACCTACTGTAAGTAGCCACCATCTCCCTCTTCTAGCAGTTACTCTGCTGTTCTCATTAACTGCCATATTATGTGTGTATTTGGCACAGTGCAGCAGAGTCTGAGGGTGATTCGTAGTAACTGGACAGACGGAGGCGAGGAGGGCGGTAAGGTGGTGGTGGATCAGAAGTGCGGACGGGCAGATGGAGGAGCAGAAAAATCTGATTGACCTCTCTGGCTAATCCGCTTGTCACAGTGTGCGAGTGCTGCACCATTATCTCCCAGCGTATGGCCAGCAGGTCGTGCTCTGGTAAAGACTGTGAGTGGACACAGACAGACGGACACAATGGCCTCCAGACTCGCCTGCTACCTTCATCTCAGGTGAGGAACGAGAGACGGCGTCTGCATGTGCGTAATACTTCTCATTTGTGAAGCTGCGCTCTCTGACACGTGTTGATGTTTTGGTGTGAATGTTAGTAGTAAAGAAATAAAAGGCATTTGTTCCACATTTCAGGTGCCGATCTGTTCTTACATTTTCAGCAACACCTGGGAATTTGTAGTTCACTTTGATGTCTGGTGAAACGTGCATCACTCAACGTTTTCTGACTTGTATGTAGTGTTTTTAGTTTGAGGGTGTGATATTATGTGCTATAAGTTTGCTGAGATGAACACGATCCAGAGATTTTGGTTTTAAAACTAGCGGTGCATGATATGAGTACATAGCTGTGAGGTTTTTCTGGTTTGCATGTACCACATTTACCTGACAGCTGTATTGTTAACAGGTACTATGAAATATGATTAAACAAGCATCTGGACCATCTATTAAAAATAGAGCAATTAACACATTACTGACTTACGACACCGTTCTTCACAACGATGAGTGCTTTGGATGATTATTCATCTCACAGGATTGCAAGTTATAATGTCATGTTTCATATTGCAGTGTTAGTTGTTTGCAACTTTGAAAGCCGCAAGCTGATACTTTGAGTAAAAAAGAAAGGCCTGTATTGACGCCACCTTTACTTCTTTCTTGTTTTTGGTGCTTTTTTTGCTTTCAGCAAGTAAAAATCCTGTCAAGCATCTCCTCGTTTGTTTTTTTTGTCTCTGTTTATGATAAGATAACTGTCCAAAAAAGTGTGAAAGCATGTTTATGCAGCAGACTGTGCACTTAATAAGCGGATTGCATTATGTCAAGCTTGACAGAGAACGGTGTGAAAACACCCTCCAAAAATCCTTATTTTAGAAATGGCATCAAGCATTGCACCAGGAAGTAGTCTGTACCACCTTCGGGCAGCAGGGGGCGCCACGCCAGCCATTAGCCGTTGCCCCTTGTGGTTTCAGCCAATCCCTGCGCGGTGTCGTATCTGTAATCCAGCCCCCGTCCTGCCTCGCAAACACTCAAGTTGTGCAGAAAGACGAGAACTAAAGGAGAAGGAGGGAGGAGGAGGAGGAGAGTTCGGTGTCAGAATGAGTCGGCAACATAACAGTCCAGCGATGGAACGCGTTGAAAGATAGAAAGATAGCTCGCTCGAGTACCGATCAGCGAGTGAGCGCATGTCGGCTGTGTGTGAAGCAGAGGACGATAGAAGACGAGGAGGAGAAACATGAGTCGGCAGCAGCAGCAGTCCCAGGGAGTGGTTTTAACGGGTTACCACAGTAACGCGGAACTGTTGCCCAAAACTGGACCCAGCTGTGCGTCAGCCCAGGACCACGAGCCCCCCGTGCCCAGGTGCGACATGTGCGCGTGTGTGTAGTTGGAATAACAACGGCAGTTGCAGCTAAAAGTGCGCGTGTGTGTGTGAGAGAGAGAGAGAGCGCAAAGGTCGCAGTGATAGTGTTGTTTTCTTCATGTTTCTTCTTGAGAGCTGATCAGAATATGTTCTGAATGAAAGCCACCATGCTTCAGTGTGTCAACTTTTTATTTTCCATGATGGGGCAAACTCCGCCCTAGCTTGGCCTCGGGCTTCAGTTTTTCCTTTAATCAGCTGATCGGCTGGTTAACCTTGACTTTGTTATTTATACTCGTCCAGATTTTCAATCGGTTTTTAGTGACATTAAATAAGAGTATTCAATTAGTCAACCAACAGGAACTGAACCAGCAACTGTTTTGACAAGTGATTCATCATTTAAGTCATTTCTCAATGAAGAATGCCAAATATGTGATTTCAAGACGTCGCTTTAGGAAATTGTTAAGGGCCCGTTTCACTGTTTTCTGACTTTAATCAACAGAATTATCCATATTGAAAATGTTAGTTGTAGCTCTAAACATGTGGAAAACAACCACCATGTATAGCAGCAGGACTAAAGGGGTTAAAAGGACTGTTTTACACCCATGTCTCTTGATGCAGTAAAATATACTGCAAGTACTCCTTGTTTTCATTACGAATTAACATATTATCGTTTTTGCAATTAATCGTTTAATCTCACGTTCTCAAAGCCCAATTTAACATCTTCAGATGTGTTGCTTTACCAACCATCCAAAACTCAAAGATATTTGAATACAATAATAAAATGCAGATGGGTACAAATGAAGAGAAAAGAAACAACATTAAGTGTCTTAACTTAGTGTTGGGACACAGAGCAGCATCAATGCTCCTCAGCATCCAGATTCTCAGTCTTTGGGTGTTTTTCCTCCAAGACATTCTCCCTGATTTGGTATCTTTATGCTTTGCGGTGGAGAGCAATGCCCGACACAATGGATTCAAATCTCCCTTAAGTGTTCATTTAGGCTGAGGCGCTGTTGTTTTCACCCTCACCAAACCTTTCAGTGAGCTGTATAGACGCATCTGTGTGGTTTCTCCATTCCATTTGTTACGATACGGTCACATCCTCTGTTTTCATGGCAGGATCTTACAGGTGCTCTCGCAGAGGAAAGCACTGAATGGGACCTAAGCTCGCATGGAAACGACTGTCCCGGTTAAGTGTTTTATTTATAACTGGGTACACTTGTTTATCCGTCCAGGCCGGCGCTGGCTGTGTGCGTACAGTACATGTTTAGATCATCAAACGACTGCTGTCAACAACCGCGGTGTGGTGAAAGTAAACGGCTCGGAGAGACACAGTCCAGCTGGCATTCACACACACACACACACACCTGCCTATGTGTACAATGTGTTTTTCTGTGTGTGTGTGTGTGTGTGTGTGTGTTCCAGATGGCTTGACCAGCTAACTAGGGGAAAAAAGCAGCATCACGTTACAGTCTGCCTTTGTCTCACCTCCCACAGCAGAGTGTGTGTGTCCTGTCTAGGTTAACGTGGAGGCTTAGTTTTGTAGTCATGGTTTACCCCGAGGCAGGAAATGGAGGCCAGCGGGACACAGACGGGACGGAAAGCTTCTTGCCTTTTTCGCAGCAGGGGACATCCGACGTAACGAGGCTGCTAAGGCCACGTGTCCCACGGGAGTCATGCACATGGAGGTTTAAGTGCTCTGAGAAGGAGAAGTTCAGCTTTAAGCTAAAGAGAAGCGCGCTCCTGTTGTGTTTCCCACTGTTGTAGGAACCAGTGCTTCATCTTGAGTGTGATTTAGTCAGTGGACACACACACATGGTTCAGATTAATTCACTGTGTGATGCAGCAGAAATGCACTGCTGCGCAGCAAATGACATCTGCGGAAAGGAAGGCAAGCCGTGAAAGGTTACAAGATGTCAGCAGAGCTGCTGGGCTGCAAGGAAACAGTCATCAAGTGGAATTTGGTTCGCAAAGCTAACAACTGTTGATGAGCAGAAGCATGGCTTAATCCAGAGAAACAGATGGCAAGAGACTAGAGAGACGGGCCCAACACAGAATGAATAGGGTGCTGGGCAGAGATGGAGGCCGAGAGACTGGCAGATTCATCCGAAATAAACGCAGATGATTTATTCAACCAGTAGAGAGGGAACAGAGGCAGCTTCTGTTTTCCACAGAGGGCAGCTGGCACCTGTTGATCTGAATGGGAATACCACACACACACAATTGTCATCCTCTTTCCCCTTCTGCAAAACATCCTCAGCTGCCCATTGTTCACTTTTTCAAGCTGCCAAACCATCAAAATAAATCTGATCTTCCGTCTCCATATACTCATTTTACTCTTCGCTAACGAAAGCGAATACATTTCCCGAAATGTTGGAAGTATTCCTTTAAGTAAAAGTAGTATTACCACCATTCAATATTTTACTAAATAAGGATTATCAGCTAAATATACCTGTGAACATGCCGAATCACTCTTTTAACTGCATGTTCAGCTGGGATCTCTGTCACCGAGTGGTGCTCTATGAACACACTCGGGTCGCTCCAATAGTTGACCGAGTTCACTTCCTCACATCTCGACTCACATTCAACTCCTCAGTGCTGACCTTGCTCCTTGTTGGGTGATACCGGTTCCTTCTGTTCCTGCAAGCGCTCTCTGCACGCACGCACACGACCACACACACGCCTTCTTTGTCGTCAGCTCTAAGCAGCTGATAAAAGGTGTGCGGATGAAGGTACAAAGAGTAGAACAATGACACAGCTGCAGCACTGTTTTCCTTTGAAGGTGAGAATGTGTTTGGCTGCCCACCTGACCTGTGTGTGTGAGAAAGAGAGCCAAGTTGTGTGTAGCGTTGTTTGTAAAGCTTTGAATAACTTGTTTGCATTATTCAGGGCGTTTATTTATTTATTTTTTTATAAACCGGGATGGCCGCACTCCAAAAACACACAAATATCTCATTATTTTGATCAATTCGCTGAGAGGAAGCATGCCTGTCATGCTTTTGAGGTTGGCAAATCGTCGAGTAGTCAACAATAATTACTTGGGAGATTTAAGATACATTTTTAACTGGTTGTAAATATGTTTTTTATTACAGGATCAGTTAAATGGGAAACGAGGCGTCTTTGCCAAGTTCAGAGCAAGGGCCAATGGTTGCGTCACAGTTTTCTTAATCCAGTCAATAGTTGCACATATTTCTTGTCAACTTTGGATCTTTGCAGTGTGTCAGACAGATTTAATAAGAGCTAAAGTGTTCAAACTGAAGTTCATTTACCTAAAGACGGGAAAATAAACTATGAAAAACTAGCTTCATAGTCCTCCGCTCTTCCTTGATATTTGCTTGAGATTTAGACACAGCTGTGCTTTGAGCCAAATGCTAACGTTAGCATTGGCAACATCCTTACATTGGCAATGCTAGCATGTTGATGTTTAGCAGGTTTACCAGAGTTTAGTGGGTTAGCATGCTAACGCTAATTAGCACTACACCTAAAAACAGACGTGGCTGAATGTCAGTTTGGCGAATGTTACATAAGCCAAAGTATTGGGAAAATAAATGTTGTGACCTGGTGATGGTGCTAGAGAAAATATTAAGGGATCACCAAAGTGATTATGATTCATCCTCTGGGGAGCACGACTGTCTGTACAAAACCTCATGGCAAACCATCTGACAGTTGAACGTTGCCAACCCTGGAGCCATGATGCTAGCGCATCATCAGTGTGAACACATAAAGTATCATTCTGTCAGTTTAGGCAAGAATTTAAACTAGCAACACTGACAAGCTAATGATGTTGGTTCGTACGTGTGCGTCTGTGTTTGCTAATCTCTGATTTATGGTTTTGTCAAACTGTAGCTGGATGAAGGTAAATGATTAACTCCTGGGAGTCCGTGTGTGTGTGTGTCTGCCAGGTTTTAATCTGCTTCTAAGTACTTCTCTAGTACTTTAGAAAACACAGACACTTTTTCCATTCCTGTCAAATGAAAACATTTCGTTTGGTGAGAAAAGAAATGAGAGGACATCATGTCTCTGCAGGTTTTATCACACAGTGCTGTGTCTAGATCCTACTGGGAGGAGGGGAGAAGGCAGAGGAGATGGTACCATGATAACAGAGAGATGTATAGGAAAAAAAAAATACCAAGTAGAAAGGAAAAGGAAGGACACAAGTCCCCGGCAAGGTGTAGGAGGAGAGGAAGTGGGAAAGAAAATAGATTGGCGGAGGAAGGAGAGGAGGAGGTCAAGTGTTAAATGTGTGTGTGTGTGTGTGTGTGTGTGTGTGGGGGGGCAGGAAGTCAGCTGTGGTATGTGGCCTTGGCTCTGCGTGAACCCTCAGTGTAATGCTCCGCTGATAATTCCAAATTAATTAATATAGAACATCAACTCGATGTTGTCCAGCCTGCCTTCAAACGATTCCTTTCATGTCCTGGGATAATATGATAATGAAAAGTAATCAAATTGGTCGATTTAGTATATTTGAAACATAATTGTTGACTGAACTGCTTCCATTTTGTAGTGACTTGGATGTCTAGAAGCCTAATTGAGAAATCTTTCACAAGTTTTTGTTTTAATTCGTCGGTCCACATGATGTCACTACGTATGTTGTTTGTAAATATGTGACCGTACTGTCTTCACTGTCTTCGTTAAATAGAAACTGAACCAATTGTTAATTTGCAGAGACCTGAAATGTGCCTTTTCCTCACAGTAACAGCTGACTCATCCAGCGTCAGCCGTTACTGTGGTGGGGGCCCAACTCTTAACAGCCCCACTGACAAATATTCAGCTGTGTTTGGATAATTGAGACTGAACTGAGGATTGTTGAGTGGGTGAAAGAATGATGGCAACCTTCCAGCTTGATTCGGCATGGGACACAGCAACCACAGAACGGCTACACCATCAGTCAGTTGCACTAACATAACTGCTAAAGGGCTGAGGTTCTACCCAGAATCAATTGCTTCTGAACAGCCCTTTTTTGGGAGATTGTTTGGGGTTGTTCAAGGGTTCTTTGTGACATAAAGAGCTTCGTTAGGAACCCTTTACATCCAAAGAACCTTTTTTGGAAGAAGGAGTTCTTCAAGGATGTTGAAATCACACAACGGAACTGATACAACCCTAAAAACTGTGACACTGAACCATGATTGTTGTGCCCCGGCCCTTTAGGGTTCGAGATGAACCCTGGGAATTTAAACGGGTTCTCGGTAGAACCCATTGAGTGGATTGTAGAAGAAACCCTTGGAATCTTAAAGGGGACTTGGTAGAACCCTTTGGGTGTGTTCTTGTTAGCATTGCTAGAAGGTTGAGTGGTTTTGGATCGAACCTCAGGAGAGGTGAGACGTTGGCGTCTGGGCAGGCGGGGTTAAATAGTGTAGGAACACTGACCAGGTGTTCCCAATGAGGGTGCTGGCACCTCAGCTCCACCCAGACAAGGACACAAACACACACACACAGTGCCAGGGCAACAGGCCTTGGGTTGTGTGTGCATGATTTCTGGACGTTTCTGTTATTGTTTTGTTGTCTTGGCCACCATAAGCCCAGTGCCATATCGTTCCATTATATTCTGGAGAAGGCGAACATCTCTAAGGCCGATTTTCTAAAACTAGGCAACTTTCACCAAAACAGTCTAGTTTGATAAATGGCTCTACAGGTAAGAGGAAACGTATGTATTTATGATTTTTGGGTGAACCGTCCCTGTAAGGCCTCCCATGCAATAACTATTACAGCCATGCCATATGTGTCACAACAACACTAGTTTACTGTGTGCTGAGATGAGCTGGCTGTGTGAGAGCTGCTATTCTTAGTCCCGGCTGACCGACTGGGAATTCAATATACTGCGGGCTCGTCCGTCGGTCTGACTATCTGACCGTATAAGCTATCTCTCTCTCTCTCTGTTGTCATGTCATCGCAACATGACTGAAACAATGCAAAGATCAAATCTGTCTTTTAAAACCGTTGCTGCATACACTTCTCTTTACAGGGCACAATACAACCGGTTATGATCCAGGGATGTTTTTATGATAGCTGCTGGCATGAGGAATCTATCACGTCACTGGTAAACAAGGTGCAAAGTGCACAGCAATAAGACTATTCGATTTGTTGTGGCATGTCGGTCAGATTTTGACGCGTGTTAGAAATTTGTGCCAACCGATCACAATGTTTTCTATCTTTCTAACTTCTCTGTCTCTGCCGCCGCCTGTCTGTGTCTCTCTCGTAGCCGCCGGACAGGCCACTACACCGTTCAACAGAACCAGAGCGCACAACATGGAGACAGATCTGGCCCTTCCACTATCAACAGCGCTACGAAAGCCACCAGCACTGACCCACCAACAGTACTCGCTCACCCCAGGTCTCAGCCCTCCTGCAGCCCTAAACCAGGCTCCAGCCCCAGACACAGTCCCAACTCCAGGTCCAGACCGCGGCCCCCGTGTCAGCGCTGCAACTCTCAGGTATTGCGGTGTTTAATTTTACTCGGTGTTTGGGGTTCTCAGGCAACAACCTTTTCTCCTGTTGTACTAACTCAGGATAAGAATGTCTGCCGTAAATGTCTAAATCGTAACGGTTAACATTTTCCAGGGGGTTTGTTTGGCAGACGTACAATTGTTGTCCCTCGTTTGTTTAAAGTAATTTACGGCTCTCTGGGAGGCTGTACTTTCAGTCTGAGCGGTGATTGCTCCGAGAGTGAGCGTGGGCTCAATAACAGCACGGAGACTCGGTAACAAAGCAACACATTTACTCCAATGAAATGGCTTTTTTGGAAAAGCAGAGGGAACTGGAGAAACATGCTCTAATGTCGATTTAAATTCCAGGTGTTTTATGTAAAAAGTGTGTGTGTGTGTGTGTGTGTGTGTGTGTGTGTGTGTGTGTGTGTGTGTGTGTGTGTGTGTGTGTGTGTGTGTGTGTGTGTGTGTGTGTGTGTGTGTGTGTGTGTGTTGGAGAGACGCACAGCCAGTTTCAATTGAGACGGCTGTAAATATATATATTTTTTTTTTTCCTCATATTTGCATCAAATCTGATCAACAAAAGCTCCTGCCCAGGACAGAAACAAGATATGAAAACAGGAATGGGAACTTGAAACTAAATGGTGAAATCTGTGTATGTGTCTCTTTGCGTATCTTCGCAGGACTCTCTGGACGAGCTGGAGATGGACGACTATTGGAAGGAGGTGGAGAATATCACCCGCTCAGGAGGAGAAGCGGGGAGGGGAGAAGGTGGAGGAGAAGGGGAAATACAAGAGGAGGAGCAGCAGAAAATTCCTGAGGGTAGGATACACCGTGTCCATGGATAGACACACGTTTCCCCTGTTCTTTCATCTGTTAGAGTTCCGTACATGGACACATTGTGTAGTTTTATTCTTGATTTAGAGCCTTCTTCTTTCAGAGATAATGTAGTGTCGGAGTTTGATCATTGGCAAGTTTGGGCATGTGTTCCCAAACATGGCAGATATACGAGACAATGGGCCCCTGAGCACAGACGTGTACAATGTAAAAGGTCGAATAGAGAAGTGGAACGACCCGGAGAGACCGTTATGAAATATAAATACGAGCTGATTATCAAAATCACACTGCCAGCTCAGACTTGTGCATTCTGGCTTTGCATGAGAGGTATGTGTGTATTTATGAGTCTTATTTAGCCTGTTTATGAAGACTATTGTTCTCTGGAGCAAACGCAGACTTCCTGTATAGAATGTTTGTCCTGCTCCGTCTGTGGTTACACCTTTCCCTTTCCTGCACCTGTAGAATTGTGTCTCGCATGCAAATAACTGAAGACTTTCGTCATCTTTCGTACCGGTCTCCCCCTTTCCTTCATTTTAAGTCACAGAATTGTGATAGTGATGTACCATCTCAGGAATCCCCCCCCCCCAAACAAATCAAGGTCATTTTTTTAATCTTCCTCTCATTTTCTCTTTCAGAAGGGGAACAGGAGGAGGCGTGGCTTACAGAGGCGGGACTAGCACGGCTGTTTGATGATTCACTGGCAGCTGACCAGGATCAGGTGTCAATCATCTGTCCCTTATTGAAATACTTAGTCTAGGTTGAGTCATAGTTTATCAGTTTCATATTTGCAGTTCACACCTCTCAGTGAGCATAAACTGTGCTGTTTACTTATGCCGTGCTTTGAACCTGCTTAAGTGAGTAAGAATGACAAAAAGAGTCTGAAGAAGGCATCCGATATACTGGATAGACGTTAAACCTATTGACTCATGCTTCAGTCTGATTGATTGATTGACTGACAGGAAGAAGACAACGCAGTGTTCCTGTCCACACTGACCAGATCTCAGGTGGCGGCGGTAGAACGACGCGTGACGTCGCTACAGCAGACGTTGCTGCGGCGGCGTAACCGGCAACACGTTCCTGATGTTAGGGATATATTCAGACATCCCGAAAAGGTGAGGGGATGCACACACAGACACGCACACACTCTGACTAATTATATTGTGTCAACATCAAAGGGTATCAGAGACTGTACAGTAAACTTGAAACTCCCAAGAAATGACATTTACAGCTCTGACTGGATTTCATTTGTAAGACATTTTAATTCCGTCTCCATTAAAGGTATAGTTCTACATTTTAGGAAGTGCACTAATTGGCTTTCTTGCTGAGAATTAGTTGAGGTTGATACCACTCCTGTACATGAGAGGGGTATTGATCTTCTCATCACCTCTGGGCTGGAAATCGGTGTATCTGATCAGTGTATTTCCCAAAATGTAGATTGCCGTTTAAAGTTTCTTTTCTTTTCAGAATTGTGTTAATTGAGTTCTGTCACAGTCAGCGGTGAAATCATGTCGGATAATTGTCATGAAAAAGAACTTGATACTGATTTTCCCCTTCATGCTTTGAACATCCCACCACAATACACACAAATGACACGTTTCCTTTTTTCTTTTTTTTTTTTACCACAAAGGAAGTGGTCACAACGTCTTTTAGATGTGCGCTTGTTGTTACTTCTCCAGTCTGGTGGCAATGAGTAACCGATTACCAAGCAGTTCTTTACACCACCAAATCCCAGCTCTTTTACTGCAAAATCCCTTCAATACTCATATTAAAAGTATATGTACTTATACTAATTTGGGTAAAAGTATTACTGCAACTCCAAAACTACTCCGGTCAGCAGAATACACTGTTTTGAACCAAGAGTCGTGCACATTTCTTCACTTGGGCACACAGTTTGTCCACTAATTAACAGACAAGATAATATGTAACATGAAAGATGTAACGAGGAGGGGGAGGGGTGTGTGTGAATATGTTCCTGGTTGAACATTACTCTGCGTGCTGTACAGTGATGTGTCTGTTATCTGCCGCAGGATGAGGAGCCGAGTAAACCCAAAGAGGGAAACGAGAATGGACAACAAGATGTCACTTCAGCTGGTGCGTGCAACATACTCACACACACACACACAGTGTGAGTCACCATAGAGAATGACCAACTGAGGCCCAAATAAACATCTGCCTAGCAACTCACACACGCGCATCTTGGAAATAATGGAATAGAAATCGTTAGTGATCTGTTATGTGATACAATACAGCACAAGTGTGCAGATGTTTATAGGAAGGGCTGTTTGTGGCTACTATAAAATGGTCAAATATTTTCACCATTTCAGATCTTCACAACCTCAGAATGATTAACTTTTATATATAGTACATCACTTTAAAAAGTAAAACTGTCTGGCGTCATCCACCAATGGAGAAGTTGTGTTCACAGAGCCAGCAGCAGGCTTCTCTTTTCTTCCTCTTTGTGCTGCAGTTACTTAAACACTGTTGCACTAACGAGAGCAAGACGCATTTAATTGTCTGTCTCTGTGTTTATGCAACTGCACTTTGCCTACGGTGCGTAAACACGTTTGTACTTCGCCTCTTGTGTGGTCGTGATCTCTCATTTCTTCTTGTCTCAGCAGAAGCCGAGACGGAACTGAACGTCGAAGTGGCGTTTTCAGAGCAGGCGCTCACTTACAGGGACAACCAACAAAGGTTAAAGGTCACCACGAGCCCGAACTCGCCTGACGACAAACTACCAGTGAGTCACATACCTGCACACGGAAGGCTATGTGCACCTTCACTTCCTCAGCTGTGTGTTTATGCGTTTGTTTAGTGATACAATGAATAAACTGCGTGTACTGATATTAGCACGCAATCACACCGTGTGCCACTTTGAAGGCTTTTTGTATTCTTTAGTGCCGGTTCATGTAAGAGCTTGTATTGATAACGTATTAATTGTTGTGGGTCAATGATTACCAGAGATAGCAGAGAGACATCTGTCAATGAAAAATGAAGAACCTCACAGCACAGGATTATTTTATTGCTCACTGCGCACGTTTAGGTGTGAAAAAATGTCTTTGTTGCAGCTAAATGTAATGTCTTGAAATAGTTGGGTAATAGCTGTGGTTTGTCTCGCAGTTTTACAACCAGACATGTATCTACTTCATGACCAATGCTTTTACTTTATGCTCGATCTACGTGACAACAGCTGGCGTTGAAAAATGCTATTCTTAAGTTATAGTTTAGTCAGGTTTTATTGTGTTGCCTTGTTTGGCCCTGCAATGTAATAACAGGATATAGAGCAGATCGATTAAATCCAACGACAGACATTAGAATATTGTACGTACAGTTCGTCTTCCACTTACAAGTTGAGAGCAGAAAGCTGCATTAGTGTGTGCGAGTAGTTTGAGTGTCTGTAGTGACCTCTGGTGGTTGAAGCTGGTATAACAGATGAAGTCCAGAGTGTTCATGAAGCTCTATAGTCACTTCACATGCATTTCATTCAATTCAGTATGACTCAGCCCACATTCAGCGTTCAATGTAACAGTAAATTCAGTCAGAAATTTGGCGTGGTGTTTACTTTTAATGGCGTCTCCACAGTCACTGTTACTCTCTGTCTCCCTCTGCCGTCGTCTTTCCTCTCCAGAACTTTAAGCTGCTCCGAGACAAAACGGGTCAGACCAGAATAGGAGATCTGTCTCCTCTGGATATGAAAAAGGTAAGTAAGGGGAATGTGTTCGGACGAGATATTATGATCTGTGGATGCATTCGTGTCTGTTTTATTTCATGATTTATTATTTTATGACATCTGCATGAGACGAGCAGCCCTATAAGGGATTAGTGCGTTGAGTTGTGCCTAAAACCAGTTACTATTTATAAGCATTGTCTTATATATTTCTGTCTGTTTGCAATGTTCTTTCAGGTGCGAAGACTTGTGCTTGTGGAGTCGACTGCTCTGTTTGACACTGCTGGGATAGACCTGAAGGCGCACAAAGCTGTCAAAGTTAAGACTAAAGGTAAACACACACGCATAATACGCAAAAAGAGTAAAAACAGCAAGTAAGAGCTTCACGCAAACACAAGAAAGAAAGAAATAGAAACTAAACTGAAGACAAAATTACCATTTTTTTTCCAGGTAAACATGTGCAGCTAATGTGGTGTATGAAGATATTTCTGTTTGGCTAAATGTGTGTGTGTGTGTGTGGGTGTGTGTGTGTGCAGAAAGTGGTCTTTTTGGTGTTCCCCTTGCCACTCTATTGGATCAGGACCAGAGGCGGGCTGCTGGGACCAAAGTGCCATTCATCCTGCAGAGGGTGAGTGAGTGAGCAGACCAGCCAGTCACATTGTCAGTCTGAGACACGGACGATTCAGCGTTACAGCTACGATGAGAGGAAATCTTATACTAGGAACCAATAGAACAGCAGCTATATGTCAATGCATCCTACTGTGTTTTCATTTACTTCAAACACAGTGCAACCGGAATCTAAAGTATGTGCGGCTGACTTTACCTTTTCTACACGAGATGTTTTACCTTTACACTGTTTTTCAGAAGTCACGTGATCCATTGATGTTTTTCTTCTTTCCTTAAATAATTACAATTTTTCAAGACAAAAAGACTAAGTCAAACACCAAATGTATTATTTACATTTCAAATAGTTTTGGCCCCAAAAGAAGAAGAATTAATGAATAAAGCCTACGTTTAGTCGATGTTCCCACAGTGTTACATGCCAGGGAGAGAATACTGTCGAACCTCTTTCCCCTCAAATAAGCTTCCATTTTTTTTAAATTTTGTGCCAGAAAAGCACAAGTGACCCTCAATCATTATTGAACCACAGCAGAGCTTCTATTTGGGCTCTAAATATTTTGGGTAGCCGGTTTTTTCCTTCGGCCCTCTGTAGTCTACTCGGTATTTAGATTGAAGAGGTTTAAACTGTGATTCGTCAGTATGTTCAGATGATATTCCTAAAGTGCTAACACTACACTAACCTGTTTCTATTGTGACATTTTGAGAATAGCTTTGCTTAACCAACACAATACATAAATATTCCAGCTTGTTTTAGGCATTATCGTGCACTTGACACTGAAACAGGAACTTGTTCCTCTTAAAATCTGCAGACATTTCGTTGCTACGCCTCCAGTTGATTTGACCAATGACTGGTCATTTCTTCTGTTCTTAGTCAGCTGTTGCTCAGAGGGATCTTTGTCTCTTTCTGCACTCTCAGTTGTCAGTCCGGTGAATCCATTGTGCCGCGTTTTCTTCTCCATGTACAAAACAAACCCTTCATGCAAAATAACATCTATTTGTAAAGAGAACTTTCTGTGATCTAAATGATCTAAAATCATGAAAGATATAAAAAAATATATAGAAAAGTACTCAAAAACCCAAACTATTTCTGTCTCTCTCTCATTCCTAGCTCATTAGTCATATTGAGGAGGAGGGATTAGACACAGAGGGGCTGCTACGGATCCCTGGAGCGGCCATCAGAGTCAAGGTGGGTTAAAGCGTTTCAGCGCCACCTCTACAGACGCGTACGTTTGTAGCGTTTTAAAGAAAGGTTGATGAAGCAGTGAAACAATCTTGCCTGTGTTAATCTGTCCCAAATCCAGTCCCTGTGTCAGGAGCTCGAGTCCTTGTTCCACGACGGGGCGTTTCAATGGGAACAGTTGAAGCAGCACGACGCTGCCAGCCTTTTGAAGCTGCTCATCAGGGAGTTACCCCATCCGTTGCTGACTGTGAAGTACCTCAACGCGTTTATTGCCGTCAACAGTACGTTCGTTAAAGTGTTCTGCTTAATCGCGAGAGCTTTAAAGCCATGTCTACTTGCGTTAAGCATTTTCTGTGCATGCGTGTGTTTTACAGAGCTCCCCACAAAGAAGCAGCAGTTGCAGGCTTTGAACCTGCTGGTCCTCTTGTTACCTGAGGCCAATCGGGATACCTTGAAGGTAAACGCACACCGCTTCATGTTTCACTGCAGTAAATAAGAAACTGTTTGACTATTTCTGTTGTAAATGTCTGTTTTCTTCCTCTAGGCTCTAGTGGAGTTTTTCCAGCGTGTGATTGACCACCAGGGCAAGAATAAGATGACTCTCAACAATGTCTCCGTGGTCATGGCTCCCAACATCTTCATGTTCAAAGGCTTTCGATCCAAGGTGACAGAGCAACAGGAGTTCTCCATGGCAACAAGCACAGCCAACATCGTCCGGCTGCTGATTCGATACCAGAATCTTCTCTGGACGGTAAGTATCACAAAGAGCCCTCGGGCTTGACGCATGCAGCCATTCAAGTCACCACTGTGAACAAACTGACGCAGTTACTCCAAAAATCGAATGGCACAGTGTGTACTAAGAGTATAAAACCTCCCGCGTGTGTGTGTGTGTCTTGTATCCAGATCCCCAAGTTCATTATGACCCAGGTCAGACATCAAAACATGGAAAGCCATCGGAAACAAAATAAAGAGAGAGCTGTGAGAAAGCTGCTGAAGAAGATTACCACCGACAAACCCTCTGATAAAGCTGTTCCTGAGGTGAGTTTTATTTATGTTGTTTATTTATGTTTTTAATGTTGTTTATTTATCTATTCATTTATTTGTTTGTGTGTTTATGTCAGTGTTGTTTTTTTAATAAATCCTTGTTAATAATCCTGCTAAGAAATGTGCAATTTTGCGATTGACGGTAAGTATTTTGATTCATTAAACAACGTAACACCTGCTGCAGATTATTGTGACGCGTATTGTTATTTAGGACTACATAATAATATGCATTGATTCAAATGAAAGGATTTAGTTAAATCATATCTAAATATAAATAGTAAGACACAACAAAGAAAAGAGCAGGAAGTCCACGTTCTTGTTGTCTGAAGTCTCTTGTGAGTGTCTGTGTGTGACGGGGACGGTGTTTATTCATGGCGGTGTGATTGACCGTATGTTTTCCCGGTCTCTCTCCGTCTGTGTCTGCAACCAGGAGAGTTCGCAGGGCTTCATTCGAGTTCAAGCACCACAGTTCAGTAAAGTGTCCATGGCGGTTCAGCTCACTGGGGAGTTGCAGGCTGCGGATGTGTTAACCCGCTTCCTCAGCCAGGACAGGTAATGTGTACGCATACAGTACTCGTACAAATACACACACACGGTTTCTTGTTTATACGAAACCTGGCCTCTCTCTTCGTGTCGCCTTCACTCTTCCTTTTTATTTTTGTCCTCCCAGTTCAGTGGCTGTGAAACCGGAAGAGCTATGTCTCTACGAGATTGGTGGAAACATCAGTAAGTCCTGCTCCTATTACAATGTTCAGATGTTGTATATTCTCTGCTGATTACCCAGCTAGTGAGCCAATAATAAATGTCTCTCTCCGCCTCTCGTCTTTGTCTGTCGTCCCTCAGAGGAGAGATGTCTAGATGGTGAAACGTATATGAAAGACCTCTTCCAGCTCAACCCCACAGCAGAATGGGTCATCAGAGCCGCGCAGCGATAAAGTCCTTCCTCCCATCGTGCTCTGCTGGATAAATGGACTGTTCCAAATTGTCCCCACCGTGTCCGACTGAGAAGAGACCTCCGTGGTTTTACGCGGGTTCTGGACGCACTCGCACCAGTTGCTCGTAGGAAGTCGAAATGGCGGTTTTACAACTCATAACCCCTTTTAATGAACTCTGTGTTGCAATATTTTCTCCACTTAATAGAACAACCGGAGTGTCGGACAAGAAAAGGAAAAATGATGTGCTTGGGTTTACATTAACTTGGACCTTTCTATTTTTTCCACCCTGCCTTATGCTGCGTGTATAAATGTTGGGCCTGGCGTACCACTACCATGACGTTTCCGACAGTTGTCCGGGGGAAAGAGAGCCACTTGACCTTAACATCTCTGGAGGCCTGACAAACCACTTTTGTACCGTGGAGGGAACATACCATTTCTCCCAGTTTGTCACTGCACTTAAGCCACAACATTGTGATTCTTAATATTACGTGATACTGTAAGTATTGCAGTCGTGTACTGTGATTTATTGCCACTAATCACTTGGTTGTGTCTGCAGTAATGAGCTGAAATTATAAAGTTTCGGGCAATAAATAGATATATAAATTCTATTGAATCATGACTGAATTACATAACATAAAAATATACCTAATTTTGAGAACACTGGCTTTTATATATATTTTATTAAAAGTCCTAAAAAGTAAATATGTGGTCACATTATCGACTGTGACTTCATCAAAGCACTTCACTGTAACCGGGCGGGATGAACGTTGGAGTGAATGTTCGGGGGTCCAAAACTGGTTGGGAGACTCTGAGATGGGAGAGGCGATGAAGTACTACTGTACCGTGAGATATATGCGAGGGAGGGTGACGCCGAAACATTTTATGACGGCGGCTAACTAGGGCACGCAATGATGACATCACTGTTTTTAACGCTACATTAATATTGCTGTACATTATAACTTTATAAACCGTTGATGTTGGAGTGTGTTACATATAAATATGTGAACACATATTTATATAGCCTGTGTGTTTTTAGGCATGGAAGTCATAAATTGCCTGTTAAGTTTTCTACCAAAGTATTGATCATTTTAAAGATATGTAAATTGCTGACTGATTAAATTGCCTTCTTCGGTGATCTCGCATGATGGGTTCCAAAAGTATGTGGATGCTAATACTTTGGCTAATGTTTGGCTCTGTACTCTTACATCACAGGATATATGTTGCTATAGTTCCACAGTTTCCACAGCCTGTGGAGGATCGTATCTGCACCACACAGTCAAACCGATATCTCTCTTGTGGAAAGCTGTGGTCACACTGTTTGAAAATGTTTTGAACTGAGTCACTCCCTGCCTTGTATTATCTTGTTCACTGTGAATATTTGTTCCCCTTAAAATAATGTCTGTCTTATTATTGCCTCTGAAATGACCACTAAAACAGCCTGTAAATAAAAGTGCAGTTATTAACTACCACGTCTGCTGACTTTGAATACAATTGTGTGTTTTTTAAGTTGGCTCATTTCTGTCATACTCGATAATCTCCACTGTTGGATGTACAGACCTCCCTACACTAACTCCCCTATTAGGTAGCTGACAGCCCTGATCATTTCCTGTGAGAATGAATGGCCCCAGTAGGTCAGAGTGCTAATGGTTTTAGTGGGGCTTATAAAGCCTGAGCCAAAGTGCACTGGTATACTATCGTGAGACAGACACCAGATTTAACGGAGCATAGTCCCCTGTCCTTGCCGAAGCAGTTGAAGTCGATCCTGACTGCAGTGGTCATATGGTATTTTGGATTGAATTGTGTAAACTATTATTCATGCTGAAACCATTAGGCAGAAGGACAATATTACACCATATTCAGAAAAACACAATCAATAAATATATATTCAAATAAAACTAAAGATGTAAGTATTTTACTCTTCACCTGATACAGGGCCTTCCATTGATACTTTTGTAGTCTACCATTTTAACAGTGATAAAAGTAAACTAGTAGCTATGCTCATACATTTTATAATAGGCTACGTGTGTTCGCTTTAAATCTTAGTAATAGTAGTATATTAACTGTCTTAATCGCAAACATTCTGACTGTGCTCTTGAAATTACAGCTATCAAGTCTGTGGTTATTTATGTTAGTAAAAAGAGTTGCATGTTTCTGCAGTTAAGTTAGATATACTGCCATTATAAATCCATTGGTTACAACTTTTAAAGCCTTCCTACAGCTTGCATTTATTATGGTAACAGTATAATGAATTCTCAATACATCACATAACTACACACGAGACATAAAATAGGTGCTAAAACATTTTTTCAACGACTTTTATAATACTTTTGCAATCGTTTTCCTGAGATTTGTCAGTCTCATACCAAACTTCAAATATGTCCAAAGCCTGATGCTATAACAACCTAGTAATTTAGGTGCTGTTTATTTCCTTGACGCTCCTATAAGGTGTTTGCATAATAACAACCGTGTGATGTCATGCAGATAAGTGACAGTTGTGCAGCATTACCTACATACGTATTGGACGTCCTGGAAAGACACATTTCATACATATTTGATACACGGCCACATTTTGTTTATCTGTATACATTGTTAAACTTCTATATTTCGGATTTATACTAATAACACAACCGCCTCTTCCGTCCATATGAGGATTATCTTCATAACGTGTTGTGGTGTCGTGGACAAACCATAGACTGTATGGGACCAGCCCATCAACTGGAAACATAATTGTGTACGCACCTGATTGGCTGACACATCTTTGCGGTGCGCTCATTGGCTACTGTCAAACCAAACGCGATGTGATTGGTCGAGCTGCGAGAATAGGAAGTGTCGATCAGTAGTAGGGGCTTAACATGGACAGCTAAGTAGTATCTGGTTAATATAATTCAAAGGTTAAAGCTTTTGCGTGTCGCTATTAAACTCGGATGTTTTGGAGTACCGAGAGGTACTGGTCAACCATTGTTTTGAGACCGAGGAGTTGCGTCTCTTGCACATATTGCGCTGTTTGGTTGGTCGTTTGTGTGGCTGTGTTAGCTTGTTAGCTAGCTGACGTTAAACGTCATTCAGGCAGGTACTACTCTGCTAACGTAGCTTAGCTTGTTCTACAGCTACAGTAGCTAAAATTGAGCGTGCGTGTGAGTTTATTTATGCTACATATCAAAGTGCGACTCAACTGTAAACGAATGTTTGGCGATAGAAATAGCAGCAGCTACAGCTAGCAGATTGTTAGCTTGTCAACATCAACAACAATGGGATATAAAAGGTGTTCTAAAAATGCAAGAACGATATATATTTGGACCATTCTGCTGATAGTCTTCGTCAAAGAAATAACAGCTGGTGAGTATGATATATAACTGGCTAATATCTGCGTCTGACGTTAGGTGTCTGAAACTGTTGCAAGCAGCTGTTTTATATTTAGCTAACAGCTTTTTTTCCATCTCAAGTTTACACTGTGTTTACTCCTCTGCCGTATTAATACCTTTTCAGATGAAGAGCAGCATGGGAATGACGGACCAGAGCTAAAGGTACGCCATGAGGCCATTTGATATTGGTCTTTGAGTTAAAACCCTGAGGCCGAATGACTTTATACCTGTTAGAAGTGTACATGTGATGGGCAGCAGAGGGGTGTCATCTGCTACCAAACAAAAAGCTTCTATTCTCTACTTCTAAAAACAATAAAGAAATAGTGAGGAGACAACAGTGTTGCAGGATCATCCATAAAAATCATAAAGCCACTTGAGACAAATTTGTGATATGTTGAATTGTTCTATATAAATAAGATTTAATTGACTTGTAGGACAACCTATTTTAATATGCAGTATGATTCTGTTACTTTACAATAACTTCTTGATCGTCCCTCCAGTCTTACCATGAGCCGGACTCTGAAGAGGAAGACGTCCGTTTGGCGTCTGAAATCGTGGCCACTGCCTCTGTGACCTCGGGTCATGAAGTCTCCCAGCCGGAGGAGGAGAAACAGTCACCGGCGGAGGGACTGGAGGGAGAGGAGAAGGAGGACCTGCCTGAGCAGCCTCCTCCGGTCCAAGAGAAACCTAAAGAGGGTAAGGTAACTCGCATTCGAGCTCAAGCAGTGAGCCGTAGACTCTTCATGCAGTCGGAAAAAAGAAATGCATGTTGATTTAGATTATTGTTGTATTTTAATGTATTGGATGTCATGAATCGAGTTCTGCTCTGCGGTTTCTGGCCAGTATTTGTTGTCTTGGCTTGTGTATGTGTCTTCAAACGTCTGTGTGGGACAAAGATCATGAGCTGGTGGTAGCACACTGACTTTTGAGTGGTTTTGCCTGTCCAATCGAAGCCAGAAATAAAATAGTCTATCGGTGGCTTTACTGACTCCTCAATGCTGTAAGGTTTCACATCTGTTTTTGAGAATGAAGACTGCCCTGTCTTATTTCGTGACTTTCGTTAAGTCTCGACATGTTGACCTGTTTTCAGTATTGCTGACTCCGAGTAAAGACGTTTGTGGTTTCAGGGCTGCGCTTAAACCCCCATGAGAAATGAACAGCTCCCTGCACCTGTGGCTCCTCTTGCAGCCGGTTACATCATATTACTTGGGGGTTGTTAGTAATTTCCCTGCAGTATAACATGAAGTTTGTATGAAGATGGGTTTTTGTAACTTATATTAATTAGCACAATGGATGTTGCAATTTTTATGTTTTAAAAAAGATTGTTATTTACAATCTAGACAAAATAATATGAAATGGAGGAGAGAAAGTATATCCTGATGGGATGATACTGTAAAAGTTATGTTTCATAGTGTGTTTCTAAGAAGTCCATAAGCATGTTCCAGTAGCAGCTCAGGCCTTTAGTTTTAAGAAAGGCTGCTGCTCATAACAGATTTAGATAATCCTCTAACTAGTGACTTATTACAAAGCAGGAAGGATTGCACGCTTACCAGTGCATTCCAGCGTGAAAAGATGGTTTGTAGGAAATGAGCAAACCGCAGGACAAACTGGGAAATTTGCATGTAGCATTGAATTCATAACGGAAACTACCTTCGACCCAAAACAATGTGTGCTTCTGGGCATTTCCATAACAGATGTAAAAAAGAACTGCTCCCAGAATCATTCCAACATTTGTGAAGATGATTGTCCTTATACTCATTTTTATACTGAATTACTTTATATCTTACACAGTTAGAGGACTTGATTGACATTTCCCCCGTCTATACAAGTTAGGGATGAATTCAAATCCTGCTCACATGCAAATACGCTCACTCCTCCCCAAGACTGCCACTGACTCCAAAACCATATTCACTTTGCTCGGAGTCCATCGACCATAATTACACTACATTAGGAGCCACTGAAGTCACACGGCGGGTGGCGGTACCACGTTTTTGCATACAGCAGCTTACGTAAACAGCAGTTTCATAAGCACGTTGGAGGGCTACGGTGGCCTTCAGGTAGTGTGAAAATGCAAAAGGCTCTTGCTAAAGCTGGTTTTTGGTTTGTCCGTTCTGGGCTACTGTAGAAACATGGCGGTGTAACATGGCGGCTCCGTGAACAGGACCTGCTCCCTATGTAGATATGAACGGCTCATTCTAAGTGTCTCTACTCTATCCCACAAGGAGGTTTTTATACATATTGCATTGATAATTTTATATGTTCTCATTCCATATTCAGTTGTTTTTTGTCTAATATCATAACTATATTTGTTATTACAGTTCCTGTGGTGAATGGAGGCACAGCCCATGGAGAGCCCTGCATCTTCCCCTTCCTCTTCCAGGGGAAGGAGTACTTGGACTGTACCACTGATGGGCGGGGTGATGGACGGCTGTGGTGCGCCACAATCTATGACTACGACCAGGAGAAGAAGTGGGGTTTCTGTGAGAGTAA
The DNA here is from genome assembly GCA_028022725.1 of Lycodopsis pacificus. NCBI lineage: Eukaryota > Metazoa > Chordata > Actinopteri > Perciformes > Zoarcidae > Lycodopsis > Lycodopsis pacificus. Next base: position 5,220,158 of record CM051705.1, on the reverse strand, counting down.
GTCTTCAACCCGGCTGTCAAAGCAAATGTGACAAATTACCTTTGGCGTCCGGTTTCTAAGCTTGAATACAGAGCTAATGTTCAGTGATTATTATAAACTACTGATGATGGAAACCACCATGACGGCACATCACATTTTCATTTCAAGAATTACTTTTGCGTGCCCCCTCTGCTGCCAAAGTTTTTGGTTTCCATCTGTCTGTTCATTGGCGTCTCCTCTCTTTCCCTTAGCGGAGGAGCAGGCACAGCAGAGGCTGCAGGCCGAGGAGGCTGAGGATCAGTATCAGACGGTCCTGCGCATGCTCAATGCCACCACCAGGAGGACCCAGAGGAAAGAGTGAGTTATTCCATTGGTTTTCATCAACCTGCTTTTAGAAATTGTCATCCATTACTGAAGCAGTCCACATAATCGGATTTGTAAATGTGCCTCCACCTGTTTTATGTGTGCTTTATTACACCATGACTTGTATTGGCACATCCTTTATTTGCTTTAGATGTCATGTCAGTACTGTTTGTTATGTGCACATTTTTATTCGTCTGTGTCAATCTGACTTTACTCATGGCACCTTTTCCACACTTTCAGATTGTACGAAAAGCTGCTGAAAGTAGCAGAGCAAGGCCACCAGAAAGCCATGGAGAAGGTGGCGTATGCCATGCTGTTTGGAGACTACATGAGCCAGAACGTGACTAAGGCCAAAGACATGTTTGAGAAGCTCGCCATTGAGGGCTCGCCTAAAGCTCAGACGGTAAAGATCTCAACCGAAAATGTTAAATGTGTCACTGAATTAAAGAGGAGAAAAGCCATTTTGGATGTGAGATCTTATCAGGTTATTATTGTGCTTGGAGAGTCAGTTGTGTAACGCTGTAATTGCTTTGTTTTCTTTCTCGTAGGCTCTTGGCTTTCTGTACGCAGCAGGACTCGGAGTTAACTCAAGTCAGGCGAAGGTATTGTTTTATGTTCTGTAGGACTGAATAAAATCATGTCATGTCTGTGTCTTTGTCCAACAATTGTTGACATCTTACCTGCGTTCTGTGTTCGTCAGGCCCTGGTTTACTACACTTTTGGCGCACTGGGGGGAAACTCGGTTGCTCATATGATCCTGGTGAGTTGATTTATCAGTAGAGCAGTTTGCAGTCCTGTTATTTCTTAGCGTGCATTAACAAAAAAAAGACATTTCCTCTTGTTTCATTAGGGATACAGATACTGGGGCAGTGTGGGAGTTCCCCAGAGCTGTGAGTCAGCACTGACGCATTACAGACTTGTTGCAAATCAAGGTGAGCATTCTTTGAAATATGATATTCAAGTGTGAACGGTCTGGTTGTTCTTATACAAATAACCTGATCAAAACTCTCTTTCTCTTCTGGCTGTTTTTTTTTGTTCTCCACTTTCCTCTCCGCCACCGCCTTCTAGTGGCCAACGATGTGTCCCTGACCGGCGGCTCGGCGGTGCAGAGGATCAGGCTGCTGGATGAGGTGGAGAACCCGGGATCTACCAGTGGGATGCTGGAGGAGGACTTGATCCAGTACTACCAGTTTCTGGCTGAGAAAGGAGATGTTCAAGCTCAGGTAAACTAATGTCCTCATCAATAAGTGTTCTTTGATCAATGAATGAATGAATGAAATTTATTTATAGAGCGCTTTTCACAGACATAACATCACAAAGTGCTTAACAGAGCAGAAAGTTAAAAGCATAAAAAACACAATAAATTACATGCACATAGAAAAATAAAAATTTAAAACGTATTTTAATCAATCAATGCAGCAACTATGTGTGAATCTGTTCAGGAAGCTGTTAAAAGACAAAGCAGCAGTTGACAATGGTCATAATCAGTTTTTTGTGATTTGTCCAACATTTTTCTCTTTGTATACAAATATCTACAATACTACATAATAACATAATACTAAATATGTGAAGTGAATCGGGTTCCTTGTTTCTGCTGATAGGTGGGATTAGGTCAGCTACACCTGCATGGAGGACGTGGAGTAGAACAGAATCATCAGGTGACTTTCTTTGTTCAAAGATGGATTTTTAAGTATTTTTTCCTTTTTGTTTTTGCACCATTAAATGTGTTTCCTATGCTGCTATCCAACAGAGGGCGTATGACTACTTCACCCAGGCTGCAAATGCAGGGAATACACACGCGATGGCTTTCCTCGGCAAGGTGGGTGAGGCGCCTGTGGTGACCTTTTGTCTCTCTAGTGGCCTGTGGGAAAGAGATTTGTTTGTTTGTAATAGTCAGTTTTATTACAGTTCGTTCTTTCTTTTTACACTGACAAGCTTGCTGGACATTGTCCCTGTTTCACTTCTCTATTTGTAAACATTATGAATATGTCGCCCGCACTGTGTGACAACTTGAGGGGAAGCAGTCAGCAGGTTGGAGAGCTGTTCTAAATTGAATCCAAAATAAACAAGGCCAAGTATTTGGCATTGCTGTTCGAACCGAGGGCGGTGCGGTGCATTTGTATTTTCGGCGGTGCGTCAAGTTTTTGATTTCACTCCTTCTGTCCTTTAGATGTACTCAGAAGGCAGCGAGTATCTCCCTCAGAACAACGACACGGCCCTGCAGTACTTTAAGAAGGCCTCTGACTTGGTAAGAACGAAGCTGCAGCCTCATGTCTGTTATCTCTCTCTGAACTGGGTCGTTTACTTCCGAGTGTTTGTATGAGCATTCATCACATCAGTTATTCTTTGAGAGAAAGCAGCAGTCCGAATACCTCTGGAGAGGAACAGCTGTTACTCGACACACTGATACCTCAGCGCTGACCTGTGTTATTTAGTTGTTAAGTTGCTTTGAAGCAGTCCTTTTCATTTACGTGTTGCTTGTTTTAATCCAGGGTAATCCAGTGGGACAGAGTGGCCTGGGCATGGCCTACCTATATGGGAGAGGTGTCCCAGTGGTAAGAAACCTTTACACATTTCAATGCTTTTTAAAAATAATGTCTAAATTTAACACGCACTCTCTCAAACTTTTAATTTCCAGTTTACTCTGTGGTGCAAATCTGTCAGCTTCAGATTTAGGCAAATAGGAATAATGTTAAAAAAGGTGTTTGGTATGCAAGCCGCCGGAGTGTCCCTCGGGCAGACATCAGAGCGGCCGTTTGAAAGATGTTTGATTTTGTGTCTTCAGAACTATGAGCTGGCACTGAAGTACTTCCAGAAGGCAGCGGAGCAGGGCTGGGTGGACGGACAGCTCCAGCTGGGCACCATGTATTACAGTGAGTGATGGAGCCCAGTCTGTGTGTTTGTGTGTTTGTCATGGCCTCCTGTCAGAGAGTTATCCTTGTTGACTAGAATACTTCTTTTCTCCTCCATTTGATTGACCGTTTGTCTTTCTCTCCTTCCCGTCGTTCCTCAGATGGCATCGGTGTAAAGCGTGATTACAAGCAGGCACTCAAATTCTTCAACCTGGCCTCACAAGCAGGCCACATCCTGGCCTTCTACAACTTGGCCCAGATGCATGCCACTGGTACCGGTGTGATGCGCTCCTGCCACACCGCTGTGGAGGTGAGGCACCCTGGAGCTGCAGCTCTAGTCTCTGTTGGTTGATAATCGCGTTTCACTGTTGCATAAAGTAGACCCGGTTTATATCTCTGTCTGTATCTCGGTTGCAGCTGTTCAAGAACGTGTGCGAACGCGGTCGCTGGTCGGAGCGTCTCATGTCGGCCTACGGCAGCTTTAAGGAGGGCGAGTCTGATGCGGCGCTGGTCCAGTATCTGCTGCTGGCTGAGCAGGGCTACGAGGTGGCCCAGAGCAACGTGGCCTTCATCCTGGACCAGAGTAAGAGACGCCAAGGCATTAGTATCATCAAGTGAAAAGCACATGCGCTTAAAATGCAAACATGCATTCTCACCTTCTGACTGTTTTCTTTGTACGGATTGTTACAAGCAGAAGGAGTGAGGATCTTCACTGAGAATGAGACCTACCCTCGCGCTTTGCTCCACTGGACAAGAGCTGCAGCACAAGGTGAGTCCACGCACTCTGCGATTGGTTTACACACAGAAAAGCAGCTGCGTTTGTCCGCTCAATCTTGCGCTTGGAGTGAGAGTTGATGCATATAATCATCGTTCCCAGGTTACACTGTGGCAAGGATCAAACTAGGGGACTACCACTTCTACGGCTACGGGACAGATGTGGACTATGAGACGGCCGTCATCCACTACCGACTGGCGTCCGAGCAGCAGCACAGCGCCCAGGCCATGTTTAACCTGGGCTACATGCATGAGAAAGGCCTGGGCATCAAACAGGTGAGCACAGAGTTACACCGCTGACTCTTAGAGCACCAGCTTGCTTTTAATGCTTCACTCGGTCACATTGATTTATGCAGAGTGCAGTTAATGTATTCATTGGACTGAGAATTGTTTCATGTGCTACTGCAGGACATCCATCTAGCTAAGCGTTTCTACGACATGGCCGCTGAAGCCAGTCCCGATGCCCAGGTTCCAGTTTTCTTGGCCCTGTGCAAGCTGGGCCTGGTTTACACTCTGCAGTACCTGCAGGATTTTAATGTGAGTACATCATCTTAAATTCTAAAGCTGGACCTGTGACAATTTGGCTTAGAAATGGAAGGAATTGTAATTCAACCAAGTTGAGAGCTACTTCATCAGAGGGAACTGAATCTTTGTCCTCTGTCCTCTCTCCCCGTCTGCCTTTCGGTTCCTGTCAGTTAAAGGAGCTGATTACTCAGGTGGACCTGGACCAGCTCCTCGGCCCGGAGTGGGACCTCTACCTCATGACCGTCATCGCCCTGCTGCTCGGCACAGTCGTCGCCTACAGGCAGCGCCAGCACCAAATCATGGTTCCCCCTCGACCACCTGTCCCAGCTCCAGCGCCCCCGCCCAGACCACCTCAGGAACAGTCGCAAGCCGAGGCCGAGCCCCAGGTTCAGGAAGAAACGCCGGCCCAGGGACCGGCCCAGGAGGAAGAGGAAGAGGAGTGAGAGACGGCCAGACGCAGCGAGGGCAGTGAAAGACGGACAGGAGGCTCTGCCAGCCCGCCCCGCGGAGCAGCTGGTGCTTACTAGCTGAATACCTGCCAGTCTGAGCGCCTCTCTCACTCCACACGCTAAAAGACGACTTAAGACGGCTGCTGAACTGTGCAGTCTGACGACTCCCTTTCTCCATTTAAAATGTGCTGGTCCTGTGCTGAAGAGAGACAGTGGGGGGTGTTTACGGACAATGCTACAGATCAGAGCGTTGAGAGCATAACACAGACTTGGGACCTGCTAGTCTGTGACTCAGGATACTGCCAGAAGCACCCGCGTCCTCACCGCGGAACAAAAAAAAAAACATCCTTTTGGTTTCCCGATCAAAGGCAGACTAATCTACAATGTGCATTAGTGTCTTCTTACTTTCCCTTTTTGAGAACATCACACTCTGCCTCAATCCTAATTTAGAAAAATAACAGGCAGGAACATGTGAATTCAAATCATTTTATTTGCTAGTTGGTTAAAAAAAAGTCATGTTTTTGCATGTTTTCATCTTTAATTTTAGGCCCTTTTTCAGATAATTGATGGAACAAATTTTACATTCATTTTTGCATTAATTAGTTACTTGTTTGGTTGATATGTTGCGTCGGTACTTTTTCATACCTGCAATTCACTGAGAGATTAATTCACGTTCATTCAACATTAGGAACGGTGCTCAATCTGTCATTAGTGCGAGAACAAGAAACCTGTTGAGCAGTTTCACTGTAACCAATAGAAGACCTCTACCGGATAGATCGCTTCATCTTGAGCTCACACGTTGATGCTCTCAACACGGCAGACTCCAAGGATGAGAAGCTGCTGAAGTCACAGTCACTCAGCTGTCAAAAGCTTCTTTCACTCCCCTGAAGAACTGATGTGTACAGTCCAGTGACAGGGCACGGAGAACAGATTTTGAAGATGTATGTTTGTGTGATATGTTTCCATCGACGGGCTTTGGTTTCATTCTCGTGGTTGGTAGCGCAGTAGTTCATCCGCCTTTCTCTTTTAGTTCATTAAGCCTCGAGTTAGCTGAAATTGGAGCAGCCTTAAAGATAGCAGCGCCTCAAACTCTCGATTGTTTCTACATTACAGGAAGTGGATGAGTTGTGTGTGTGTGTGTGTGTGTGTGTGTGTGTGTGTGTGTGTGTGTGTGTGTGTGTGTGTGTGTGTGTGTGTGTGTGTGTGTGTGTGTGTGTGTGTGTGTGTGTGTGTGTGTGTGGTTATACAACTTCAGCTGTTGTGAGATTTTTTTTTTTTTCGCCCCCCTCACCAAAAGTCCACGCTGGAGCGCTGCCAACACTTTTCAGCTAAGATGGACCTAAATCTGAGAAATGAGGCCACGGTGAGGCCATACAGTATTCATCAGAACTAAATTCGAATCTTCTTTTTTTTTTTTAAACATGCATTTCTCTTCTCTTTTTTTCCTCCCAAAGTCCATTTGTTCATCTCCACAGTATGTGCTTGTTGTTCTTGAGAATCTGACGATTCGCCTGCATGAAGTGTATGAAGTCAAAAAGGACGATCGGAAATGATTCCAAACTGCATTCACACGTCGACACAACTCACAATCGGTCTAAAACGAAACACTGGTCAAGAATGTCGAGAAGACTGCATTTTTACCATCGCAAACACAAGTTTATAAAGAAATGAATAAATGATATATGGATATTTACTGGTTGTTCTGAATGTTTTCTTCGTCGTTGTGTTATTTGTAAATGACGAACCTTGTAATGTCGACTGTCTGAACTCTTTGCTATTGTTTGGAGGTATTGTGTTGCTGACGTCGATTGAATGGCTCTCGCTGGACCTGCGGGTCGTCACTCGGCTTTAGAGGGGTGGGTGGGTGGGTGGGTGGGGGGGGGGGACAAAGTGACAGTGCTGTGAAGCCGAGCATCACATTGTGCAGGCTGCAGGGGCGACCCATTGACCGGCCCGCACGCACTACTATGGAGCGGCTTTGGATCGCTGTGGCAACATGTCTGCTCACGTCCTGCTCTGTCAAAGGTAAGTGCTAGAACCAGCACACGTGAGGCTGTGTGCCTGTGTTTACTGTCACATCAGCCTCTGAAACGGGGCCTATTTTAGACAGATTGTTTATGGTGGGTATAATATTAGGTTATAACAAAAAAACATGTATATAATTCAATAACATAAAAAAAAAGCAATTATTTTGCTGTAAATGTCAAATAACATGCTAAGAAGTGTCTTTTTGGGCCATTTGAAAAGTTTCAGCTGGACACTTCAGTCATAATCCTCTGGAAGGCAACGACTGGTGGTGGGAGTATGAGGAGGGGATACGACACTACAGCAAGGAGGCGCTCAACAAGGTACCGTGTCCACCCGCTTCAGCACTGAACATTAAAATACTGTCGCTAAAAAGAAATCTCGCAGACTGCTTGTTTAAATGACAAACAATATTGAAATCAAATAACTAAAGAACAGACTTTGACTGAGAAATGTATTGAAAAGACACAAAATTAAAAGTACAATATGAGTATGTAACAATGGATAACCTACTTTTAATATAAGCGGCAGGTTACATCATGCGCACAATGAGCAAAGCTGTGTCAGACTAAAGGGTCAATGAGTGAGAAAGACAAGATGTAAAGAGAGATTAACTGCCTCATGGGACACATTCCATCTGTACCTGAAAATAACGGATTTAACATGTTCAGTCCCGACAGTGATGAGGTGTCTCTCTCTCGTTTCTTTCTCAGGAGTTTCCAGAGAAAACTCGACCGGTGAGCTTCAAGCATCCTGTGTTCCAGTGTCCAGACATGAGTCCTTCTCCCTCTGTCCCCTCCTCAGGTCTGTCAAGGTAGCAGCATCATCATCATCGTACATCTCTGACCCGAGTGTTGGAACTGCAGAGTAATGTGTTCTCTTTCATCGCCGTCTCTCCTTTCACCCTTTGGTGCAGTTGAATTTGTGAAGGCGGCAGATATCAAAGTCATCGCTGCTTTGGGGGATTCACTGACAGTAGGTGTTACTTTTTTATTCTTCAGTTGTAAAGGTAATATGGTATAAGTGATACAATATGCAATCAAGATGACTAAATGTTGTGATAATAGTCCAGCCAGAGTACTTCTTATTACCATTCTCAGGTAGTTTATTGGGCTTTTTGAAAGCAAAAAAAGTTGTAAATTGTAAAATATCAGTTATCCATATTTACAAAGATACAAGACCTCCTCAAACTGCAGTAGACGATACCAGAAATGGAACGGTTATCATTTCAATGAAAGAATCACCTCCTCAAAACAAACACATACTATTTAAAAAAAAAAATAAATAAATAAAAATGTATGGGGTCCTGATCATATTTTCCTCAGTTGTTGTTGTCGTCCCTTTTCAGACGGCCATCGGCGCCAACGCCACCACTGTCCTCGGGATTCCTATCGAGTTTCGTCACGTGTCGTGGAGGTGACAGAGATCGTGTGTGAAGTCTGATGGATCTCTTGCACTTTACTGTAGAGGTCCTGCATGTAGCCGGCATATGATATCATAAATATTCTTTCGTTACGTTTCAAAATGATGTCCAATCTTCCAAACGTGTTTTGATGTAAGAGATGGAATTTGTCCATCAAGACTGTTTAAGATGATTGGATTTTCATTTTTTTAATAAACATAATTTAATTTGACATCTCTCCATCTTGCAGCATCGGAGGCCATGGCTCATTTCAGCATGTCATTACTTTGGCAAGTAAGATGTTTTAATCAGCGACGATATCTCATTATTGTGTTGCAGATGTTCCGTATAAACGTCACTCAGCTGAAGAAAACAAAAAAAAAAACACAGTACATCATCTTTTCACTGTGATTTTTAGACATCATCAAGCTGTTCAATCCCAACCTGCTGGGTGCTGCTCCCGGCAAGACGGTTCACGGGATGCAGTCCCATATCAGTGAAACGGGCTTCAACCTGGCTGTGACTGGACACAACACCTTGTAATGACGCGACAGTGCGACGCAACCCGTTTTAAAGTGTTGTTAGTTCATCGCGATGCTTCTAAAGACTTACGTTGTTGTTCGGTCTTTCTAGCAACCTCCCCAGCCAGACGAGACATTTGATCGACACACTGAGAGGTTATGAGGTACAGATCTGGTGGTTAAACTGAGATATCCTGCATTAAGATGCTGTACCTGAACCTGTTTTCACTATGACCTCTTTGTTGTCTCTCTCTTCAGGGTCTGAACTTTGAGGAAGACTGGAAGCTTTTGACCATTCTCATGGGCATGAATGACATCTGCGATTACTGCAAAGATAAGGTCCGACTTTGTTTTCTTTCTTTAAATGAGTTTAGTTCAATAAAAATCTCTTTTTTGCAGAACTACAAATATGTCACTAATCTCTGCAGAGTGTCCGTGTTCTCTCTAGGCTCTATTTTCAGCGGATAACTTCATTCACTATATCACCGTCTCCTTGGAAATGCTCATGAATGAGGTAAAGGGAAAAGGAAACGAAGCGTATTTGGTCTTGGTGAGGTTTCAGTGTGGTGCTGGAATTCACAACATTCCATGCTGTGCTTCAGGTTCCTCGTATGATCGTGAATATCGTTCAGGTACTTCCCATGCAGACTCTGAGGGAGGTGCAGAAGCCCACCCCGGGGTGCCTGCTCCAAAGGTGAGCCGCTCATTCTGCACATTAACGTTTATGTGAGCCTTAAAGTCCCGTCCCCCCCCCCCCCCCCCCCCCCCCCGCTCAATGTGATTTGTTTATTGTTGTGTGTTGTCCTTTTGCTCTTCACTCTGGTTTAGGTCTTTCTGCTCGTGCCTGATAGAGCCAGTAGCCAGGTCTCCTGAGCTTCAAGAGCTGGTCCAAGTCAATCTGGACTTCCAGGTACAGTTTATAGAATGTGCTTATCATCCATAACGGGAAACATTTTACTGTGTCTTCTAATCAAACATAATGTACAAAGTGGCACATGGACCCAAAACAGTTCCTGTTGGTTTCATGTGAATACCTCTCTGTAAGTAATTTGCGTGATTGCTGTAAGTTAATTTTACTCCCGTCCACAGAAAAGACTTGAGTCGCTGCTGTACAGCGATCGCTTCTTCAGGGACAACTTCGCCGTCGTTCTTCAGCCCTTTCTGAAACACGCTGACCCTCCCCGCCTCCCGGTAATCTATCCTCACTCCGGAGGCAATAACAATATCAGCGTGGCAGAGGTGTCTGCTCTCGGGAGATGGATCGGTGTGAAACATTGCACACTAACGATTGAATCATTAAGGCCCTGAGTGTGACAGCTTGTAGCTTTTGGCTTTGCTAACGCCAGGCCGAGAATGTGAGAGAAGTCACGTTTCATCAACGAGACGCTCCATCGGTAAATCTATACCAGTGTGTGTGTGTTTGTTTCTTCTCCCTGAGCAGAACGGGAAGATCGATATGACCTTCTTCACTCACGACTGCTTCCACTTCACCATCAAGGGGCACGAGGAGCTGGCCAAGGGACTGTGGAACAACATGGTGAACACAGAGTCCCACTCGTATTGAATGGAACAAGAGGTTAAGGGTCAGCAGTCAGCCCCACTGCCATGCAGATGGTCACGAAATCATGCAGTATAATGAGTAATCTAAAGAAGCTGTCGATCACAAGCAAAGGAAAATTAAGGACACAGTTTTTTTTAAATAAGCACTATATATGCTGAAATGTTTTTCCACGAATTTATGCTTCCTCTTTTGTCTTCTGCTCACAGTTTCAGCCCGAGGGGGGGAAGATGATCGTGAGCAGCTTCTCTGACCCCATCAGTCTCATCTGTCCACCCATGGTAAGGTCTCTATAGGACAATGCTGCCAACACACCAGGACAACAGCTACCTGAGTCTTTACGTTTCAGGAGTTTTTGGTAAAACCGCCAAACTAAACAAGAAGAAACTGACCGTCACTTTTGATAACAAACTACAGCTCGCTGCAGGGACTTTGTTGATTTTTTTTATAGTACTTTCATACCATTTGAGGTGATGAATTTATGTTCAGAATTAGAACTTTTTCCACAAGTTTGAAACCTTTGTTCCATCACCCGATGATGTGTAACTAAAGAACATCATGATCATTGATATTCAGATGCGCAGCTCAAGTTGATTATAACGTCCCATATTCTCCATGTCTCCTCCGTAGGAACACCCGTATATCTTCACCCGACCGATAGCAGCCAAGTCAGGTCAGCCTCCACGGCAGTCTGGCGCTGTGTCGCAGGCAGCCGTCGTCCTGCTGCTCCTGGTGGGTTTGCCATGTCTCGGACTGATGTAGCTTACACACGGATGGTCCGTTTTACAAACATGCCTCTGCTTCATGGGTTTCTGTTGAGGGGGATACAGTGGATCTCCTCCCTGTGAGACACTGAAACTTAACATGTCTGTGGCCCCAAAAAGCAGGCTACAGAAAGTGGCTGTGGTTTTAAGCTCTCGAACCCCGTAAATAAAGTGACGGGGAATCCTGCAACCTGAATATTTCCTCTTCAGAGGCAGCTGGAGGTGCTTGTTGCTGAGAAGCTTTCTTTGAATTCAACTATTTCTGCTTGTAGCAGAACGTTTTCTATTTTGCTTTTAAATTTGGCTTCTATTAATTCTGTAAATTGCAGATTTTGTAAGAAGCCAAGCATGAAGTAACACTTTTGTCACATTTATACACCCGCACATAAGACATTAAACTCATCTGACTTTGCCCAAAACTCTTTCTTTATTTCAACTTTTCTGATATCAACAAAGTGCTTTATGTTCAGTGTTGTCACAAATCCCATCAATCGCAGCATTGAAATGGATTTACCTGGGAGGGTGACG